>DWME01005124.1:0-15334 GCA_018244795.1 Parelbella ahira ahira | reverse complement strand
ACGGCCAGACCTTTTCAAAAGGCGTTAAGAAGATAACTATGAATGCACTTTAATGTTTTGAGTAGTCGATATTTTGAAAATCTTTTCTAGACATTATTTTACTTATAAACTGGTTGTTGGGGCGTCTTCGCGCTCTTCCGGGTAAATAGGATTTTTTAGTCGTAAAAATAATTAATGGTAATATTAATTACTTACTGGGAGTGTACTATACTCCTCTGCTTACCCCTTCGGGGATTGCAGGCGTAATGTTACGTTAGGTAAGGATAAGAAATGTTTTAATTATTGTTATTTTGAATTGTTTATTTATGTTTCTTTACTTGTAAATTGCATATGTAGAGTGCACATGTAATGTGAACCTAAGGAATACTTACCATTAGTTCTTTGACATTATGTATGTTGTTATTAATAAATCGTTAATATTCTCACGAGATACACGACTTAAATATTGTATGGACAATTGTTTGAATGTGAAGGCAGAAGTCGCGAATAACAGCTAGTTAGAATATGGAAATAAATACTCAGGTAGTTATAAATGGTCGCAAATTACTTGTTCTGTAAAATACATTAGTTTATAAGTAGAACACGAAGCGAATAAAATTTAAATTTAGAACGAATGCCTAGTTTATAATTGAATGCTAAGAATGCTAAGTTTTGAACTTAAATCGTTATTATCATTGATGGTACGCAATTAGCTTACTCGTTACGACGCTTCTTAGATTATTAATAAATGTACCTAGTAGTTTATTAGTATCGTTTTAGACTACAAATGACGTTGATAATTATATGTCTAGAAACAGTAGTGTACTGGAAAACCTTGCAGGTTATTTTGTTATGCAGTCTAGAACTTAAACCACAAATAAACACGTCCGCCGGCTAGACACGCGATAAAGTTACGTGGTAGTAAGGTGGTATATTGTTGTCTAAGAAATAGGAACACGGCAATAAAATGCAAAAGGATAAATTACGACAAATTATAAAATTAAATTACCACAGAACGAGCGGAACGGGCGAGAACCCTTAGGATACCCTTACTAGCACCATCTAATCGGCATCCTATGGCCTCTATAAAATCACATTAGGGCCCACTGTATACGCCTCGGGGTCGCTAAGGGCTCAGCGAGATACGCCATATACCTATGTTCGCAAGAAGTGACAAGAAAAATTTACAACATTTTCCGTTTCAGTTTAATTTACAATATTATATTAAACAAATACATACGTCAACGCAGGTGAATCATCAATACAAGGTGTACAGTTACGTCAACGTTCAAATTATATGTTATCTAAACATTAGCTTAGAATAATATACATTGATATAACAATTACGATACATGTCATAATAATGAAGTGATATGCACATAGAAAAAACATTTATAAAAAATTAATAAGCATAAGTAATCTACTGTTTACTATAACTGGCAGGTTATGTTATTAGTTAAACAATATATAGCCACTTCTAGCGCTTTAATGTCGGTGTATTCCACCTTCTGCGCACGTTTTCGTAGATTAAAAATGTAATTAATTTTTTACTGCGCACTCTATTGGCCTGTGCAAATGTTGTTTTTGTTTTTGGCCGGCAAACAGGCCCGCGGCCCCGTCTGCGGATTATAAAGTTTGTTCTGTCTTGAGGCCCCCGATCGCTCGTAACTCGTGGATAAAACAGAGGTTTTTTTTCTTATGATACTACAAATATTTAAACATATTTTTTCAGTATGACTGTATGTGATTTTGTTGAATAACAATATATGTCAAGGTAGGTATTACTGGTTTTGCCAATTTTCATGTGTGGATTTGTTTCCGGTTACGGCAATATGTTCACCCTCTATTCAATGGGACGAATAACATAACAGGTGAAACATGTACTCCACTCCTCTGTCTACCCCTTTTGAAAAACACAGGTGTAATGTTACGTCATTCTTATATGTACCTATACATTTAATTTTTACGTGTTAAATTTTGAAATTATCTTATGCTACGTCGTACGTCTTGTTCTATAATAATATTAGAATACTTAGTATTTGTTCCATTACGAACGTAAAAATAACGTTAATATATTGTATCTTAATATCTGAGTATTTTAATACTTCTACATATAAATAATTAGAATCGAATTAATGGGTGTGTTACCGAGCGATTCGTTTGCTTGCACTCGTAATTGACAGACCGTGGTCCGGCAAAGGGTACGGCATCATTACCATGAAATCGCCATGAATTTATTCAGTACCACATGGAAATTTATGCTAATGAATACATAAGTCATACATTCTGTTTACTTTTTTTTATTTCGGACAAGATTAAGTTAGTATCTTCGAAGAAATAAAAAAATATGCTTGAGGTCGGACGACAGTCAACAGGGAAGTTGTTACTTAGGCCGTTCATTGTACACCGAATGTTCTTCGATATGGAGATTTCGATTCATTATATTTGTACATTTTCATTTAGACTGTCGTAAGCTTTCCATTATATATGAAAGTGTGTGCGTGCGAGAATGCAGATTATTCCCACCTCATATGCCCTCGCATGATACTTTTTCCTTACGTGACGATATTAAGCATTTGAAACTCACCGGAATCTGCATTACGGAACTCTATTTCAATTAAATTTTCTAGTAAGTAAATAACAATTAAATTGAATTTATTGTCGTTACTGGTTGTTTCAAACAAGTGCTTAAAGGCATAAGCTGTAGGCAACTATGAAACGTCACTCGTTGCACGGAAAATAATCAGATCAGGGGTGCAAGTGCAAATTGAATTGGGGAAAACTTGACCCATTAGCTTCCAATGGACAACGAGAAATTTTAAAAATTTATTCTATGTCACTGTACGTACAGTCTAAATTCAAATGAATAGCTTTTAAAAACTCGTAGAAACAAAAGCATACTGCATCACTTTAAAACAGGGTGCATTTTCCTATGGCACATTTGAATTAGGGTGGCTATCGAGATCAACGCTTATTTGTATCTAATAGCAAAAAACCAACAGATGCAGACATTTTACGGGTATAATAATATACTTAGTCGGATTTAGACGGACTCGCTTTGATCTCGGCTTTGCACTCTGTCGCTGCCGAGCTTTTATTGTCAGGTGACTGGCGATAAGTAAGTTACTTGCGTCCATGATGCAATTGGCTTGCGATCCTGCCCACCGATTGTCGGTAACGAGGAATGACGTGATACTATTTATGTAAATTATTGCGGGGACGGTTTACAGTTCGTTTGTCTTGAAGGGCAATAGTATATGTAGGTTTTAAATACGTCCGTGATTTTAACCAAATGAATTGCTTCACTGTGGTGAGATGATTGTGATTAGAATTTTGATAAAGCTGACATTTGACTCGTCGGAAGATTTTTGCATTGAGATTAAAGAAAGATCAAGCAGTACTTGAACACTACACTTGATTTCGAACTCCCAGGCTATTGGTCACCTTGACGTTCCTCCGATGCTGATTGCTAGAAATAAAAATTTTTGCTAAAACAAATTGTTTAATCTGCATATCTCTGGGAATGTTTTATTTTGCGAAACATGTAGGTAGTATTGAATAACCTAATTCAAATAAAAACCACGGATCATTGCTAAATATATGTAACTTAAAAAAATATAACTTAAGTGGTAGTAGTAAGTGTAAGTATTGCAAGCGATGATGCGTGCTACGAAAGTGGTACAATACCTTCTGATGTATAGCTTTCTTTCTTATTTCATTCGAACCTTCTGGATAATAATTATACTGATTGTATTCCAAAAATATGTGTTAATGCAGCTAAAATGTAATTACAGTACCTATAAATAAATACTACGTACATACTACGTAAAAATAATTTTAAATTACTTTTTGCAACAATCGCGCGATAAAATGTCATATTGGGTACATGTAATCGACAAGTACTGTAATAATAAGTAGCAAGCTGTAGTGCATTAATAACATATTTTGAACAAACAATCGCCGGCATCCCTTCATGCATTCAGCCCTATGATCCCATGTGTAACGAGATATAATACAACATAATCGATTATACACCCCGAAAATTATTCCTATACTAGTTTTTGAACTTAGTTATAAAGCAATCAAGGAACTAATATGTGTTCTTTATTTTGTGTGTGATAACGTTGAATTTTGATTAGCAAGAAGTTTTATATGGACATTGTAAATTTGTCGGAGTGAGTATGGTTTGCTGGCCCATTTATCGGCATAAGACTGTACCCCCGAAGTGCATGGGCGGAATGTTGTCGGTGCTCGAGTCTAATTTTATTGTTATTTCAATTCCATTTGCTCAACCCTACATTTTGGGGTAGATTTTTTTTGCTAATCATTATTTGTGTTGTTGACGTCCCCCGCTGCTGTACAACGATTGTTGCTTGCCTTTTAACGTTATTTGTTAAACACCTGTTTAGATAGCGTTTGAACATTGCTAAGAGTTAGTTTTCTTTGATGTAATAAAAAACAAGATATGTTTTGAACCGTAACACCTTACCACAATACTACCAGCATCTAAACATGGACACATTTTAGCCATAGTCCATTAAGTACACGAAATGTTTTTGAGTAATTCTTCCATTGAGACTTTAATATATAGGTATATACATGTATAAAAGTATTGCCTGTCAAGGTACCTGCTCAAGCTATGGAAAGCGCGGTCGGTAGCTAGCGACGCTGGTCATGTCCGTGAATCTATCGGTTCCGGTTATTAAGCAATAATTGATCAACTGTGTCAGCGGCCATTGAGAACGGTATATCGGCTTTCAATAAATAGCTCTCAGACAGATCGAAGTTGACGTATTGCAATCATGTACAATATCATTAAGTACGTATCCAGAAAAGAATACCTACTGCTGTGATTGTGTGACATGTCATTTAACTTGTAGTGTGTTGTCGGGAAGCTGCTGGATTCAGATGGCCCAGGAACGGAAGGTGCGGCGCCGATTAGGCAATCAAAGAGCACGAAAGTGCCAAATATGCGTGCTTCTTTCACATATAAAAATATAAAGGCAAAGCAACATATTAACAAGGTAACTGTGGTGTTAATTGAAACGAAAAATGATGAATGTGACATTGTTGGTACCGATGTCTTCCAGGGCATATGGTTCAGGTTGGTTAAATAATTTAACATATTCCGTGTTGCATTGTCCTCTCACCTAGTCGCTGTTATGCAAATGGAGAGAACAGTCACAACAAAGTAAGAAGTATGAGAGATTGAAAAGTTCAAATTCCCGACGGGTTACTTGACTTGCGGCTTTTTAGTCTTGCGAATAGCTATCACGTTCAATGTGGTAGCCGCCATTCACGTCAGTATACCAGTTAGGAGAGCAGTTTTGTGCAAAATGGAGCCACGAACGACAATGTCCGGTATAGATTTCGCGTGTATGGTATAAATAAATAAAAAAGAAATAAACATTATATTTCACGTCACAATGTTACCAACCAATCGGTGTAGCACAATTTCTCAAATAACCGGAGGATATATACTCGTATTATTATTTGTGTTATATATTATGTAATAGGTAGGTATATGTGTTTATTCCCTGGCTTGACTCTCAAAATTATTATTTGACAAAAACATTATAACTTGTATGAAACAAATTCAAACTACTAGCTACTACTAGGATTTTCCAGATAGAAAAACTTAGTAGTACCCGAACCGGGGATCGAACTCAGGACCTGTCGCTCAGTAGTCATGCTTGCAATTGCTTAACCAACGAGGCAGGCAGTCAATGAATATATAATATATAATATCGGGAATTTCCGTTTCAACTCATATTTAAATCAGTTGTAGCTCAGTTCCACGCTGACGTATGAACGGACAGAACGACGCAATCCACACATTACGGCCAATTTATTGTCAAAACTTCCCCGAAGCTCGTTTGCTGCGAAAAAACCAATTTGGCAAGTTCGCGCGACCGACGTGGGACTGTCAACCATTTTATTCGCTGCTGGAAGTTCTCGTGCGAAATAGTATCATAAAGTGATGTAATCGACGAAAGAGGCTCTAACGATGCGCCGGCAGCGAGACTGGCTTAATCTCGTAAATAAAATATTAAGAAGAAATCACTGGCACCGGCGAGGGATAAATGGTACAAGTTTACGGCATGGAGATTGAACAATATATTCGCGACCTGTATTTCGATTGTGAGGAAATTTTCGAGATGGATCAACGCTTTATGGTTTGCGATCCGCGAGCCTTTATTGTCTTATTTTCTTTCTTTGCTCTGCGATAAGTGAAGGCATTTTGTTTATTGTTTCTCTAAACTGGTGTTGTATCCAATGGATAGTGTCATTTGTATTTCTTCACTTTTAACTTCTACGTCTTCTAACGAATCTTAGTAGACTTTGAAGTTTGTTTGAATGACGAGAATGGTAATGATCGTAACATCGTATATTTTAATTTGATTTGCCTTAATTATTAACGTTTGGTTAAATGTTTTCGTGAATATACAGGTAAGTTCGTAAAGATACCTATTGGCTGAGACACATCGTAGGTACTGTAGCATAGAACACCTCGCTGTTTTTAATTAAAGAATCGTTTCGTTGATATACTACACTATCACAATTAGTGCAAAATTAAGTCGAACGCAACTCAGTAATTATTACCTCCGCAAAAAGCGACCTCTCTGTAACATAGGGATCGTATATTCGCGAGTTTTGGTTTCCGAACGCGCAATTCATCCAGGAGATCCCTTAGGGTTTTTTTTCTCATGAATTATTCTCTTATCTTTTTCCTCAACAAAGACATAATTAAACCCCACGGATAACAATTCGGTTAAACTGGTCTCTTATACTATATTCCCTTTAGATTCAATGCGGCTTGAATTTTAATGCGCACGCGTCCTTAAGTCGCAAATGTTCCGCGATATTAGAATTACTGTGCAAAGTACTACGTCTTAATTTTATTTAATTGGCAGTTTATTACAGAAAATTGTATTTTTGCTTTGTAATTTTGTTGATTAACCAATTGAAGATTCTTTGAAGCGTGATTAAAACTGTTCGATTTTGAATTTTCCCGGCCTGAGGTTATAATCGTATATTAAAGGTATAATAGGCAACGGGTAACAAAACGGAGCTAATCACATCAAGTGGGTATAAAAAAATCATTCTATCGTTAGCGGTGAACACGACTGAAGCTAGAAAGAAACGTGCAATAGTCCATGTTGCGCAGCGCGTGCCGTCGAACTTAGGTACATGTATTTTTAAAGTGATGTTTTGGATGTTATTAGGCACACTCTTAACACATTATAAAATATATTATGCTTATAAAATGTAGTATACAATCTATGCTAAAATTCTGAATACTTCCAACGAATTGCCGTAGATTTTAACTTGGAGTTTTGCGGTTTCAAGGGTTTCATACATTTAAATATTATTATTATTAATACTATTTTAATGTGATCAGTCCACTCAGTAGCTAAAATAGAGCTTTATGTATTATTTAATAAATTGGTTCTAGTCTCAATGAACGTGATAATATGAAATGGGTGTTGTATAACGCCAAGAGAACACTTGGTTTCAAAAAGTGTTTATTGTCATAACTTTTCTATTCACTTTTACCCGAAGTAAAAGTATTTATAAGTGTTCCTTCCAACTTCTTCAAAAACAATTAAATTTCCTTCTCGAAAATGTAACAATAAGGAAAAATAAAAACAAGCTCACCTTACATCGGGCGCTAGAAATGGTTGACCTGCATCGCTCCATTTCCCTTTGTTTTTATGAGCAGATATAATAGAGTTGGAAGGTCAACGTTAGTTGGTTTCTGCCTTTTTAGGGTGAACTCCCCAAATTTTAACGCGTGCCGGTCACGTGCATGGAAATTTTGGACACATCGATTACATGACACTTTAATGTCAAGTCACTAATTGTTAGCAAGTGAGTGACAGCGGTGGGATCGCGTCGGACAGACACTGAGCTAGTGTGAAGCGTGCGTTTGATACGGGTTCGATTTAAAATAAACTTCTAATAGAAATAGATAATTATAGCTTAGAAATGTTTTTTTATTTCATATTTACTTAAATACATGGAACTCATAATTTTAAATCGATGTAATCTCTTTAACTCTTTGTTATATGTGCTTATTAGTTGAGGATCAATCATCATCTTCCCCATTATCAGCCTGCCGTCCACTGCTGGACATAGGCCTCACCAATGGCACGCCACTGAGCTCGATCTTCAGCTCTTCGCATCCAACCACTGTCAGCCACTTTGCGTATGGTCACTCCACCTAGCTGGAGGGCGTCCTACGCTACGTTTGCCAAGTCGCGGTCTCCACTCCAGAACACGTCAAAGGATCAATAAAAAGTGTAATATCGTAGATTTCTTTCAAGTTGTGTTGCGAATGTCAGTACTTTATCCTTTTAGGTTTACTTTATCCACTTAACACAGACATAGATGTGCTTTTTCCTTAAAAATATTTTTTTAAATGTAAACTCATTTAAAACACTGTGAAAGGTTTCGATGCTGCCTATTGTTGACAAGGCGTCCGTTCTGGCGAGGGAAAAGTTTTTCGTACCTCGCAAAATACGTGAAGCAATAGAAGTGCGTCGGCGTCCCAATTTCAACCGGGACAATGGGACAATGGGAATTGTACTCTAGAGCACGACACAGTCAGCGCCGTGTACCCAGCCAAATAAGACCGTATGCGCAAGCGCGATCACCGGAGTCAATCGAGGAGATACGAGGACTGTCGACTACGCCGCGTCGCCTCAGCGTTCGTTCCGCGCCACTCGTGCGGCGGCGCGCAGTCTCCGCCGCGACCTCGCTGATAACGGCGAGAGCCCATAAGGTAGGACCTCGTACAGGTCCGGAACTAGTCAGGCCATCCCGAAAAAATGCACGTGAGTTAAGCCCGTACATATATAAATATGTGTATAAATACTCACGAAACATTTAATACTAAATAAGTTGTGAGTTTAAAAATAAAAAAAGAACTTGTAGATTGTTAGGTTATTGTTTCACTTTTCTCGAGTATTTTGTTTGAAAACATTCATTGAAAGAGTTGAAAATGTTTGTTACTGGCTAATATTTTTCAAGCATTAGTACTAAAATAATGAGTAAAAAACAGTGGCAGACCGCAAGCAATCTGTGCATTGAAGAAATATCACGCGTGGCTGGTATTTGGAAGACCGATTGCTTAGGTATACTAATTGTCATGAGATTTTCATTATTTACCTCATACTTATTAGGCAGTGGAATTAGGTTATTATTGATTGTTAGACAATAATCACTAATTCTAGTTGGAAACCTTAAAGCCGATTTAAACAAAAAAAAACCCTGCTTCTTAAACCTCTCTAGGTTGAGCACTAAATGACATTACCAGATGTACATAAATATATGTATAAAACCATCGATTACTTAAGAAAAATGCGTAGAGATTCATGGGTAGAGCTGTTCAGACAAAACTATGTTAACATGTTCGTTGCGTTCATTTAAAGTTTCAATTTTCACAATACTAAATATTACAATTCTTAAGAGCGTACATTAAGAATGTTATGGTAAATAGTACGGTGTGTAAGATTTCTTTAATTTAATATTCCTTACTGTAAAGCTGTTTATATTTCAAACGTACATTGTTTTGAAAAGACAGGGTAGACAGGATTTAAGCCTTAGAGCGCGAAGGAGGGGAAATTTCTACCGTAATCTTACAACGCTTACAAAAGGAATTGTATGTCCGTAAAAGTGTCCAGATATCAGAAAAGAAAATGGGAAAGTACACTGTACGTAATGGAACAGAACTTGTATTCAGAGATATTAAAAATGACTGATCATAGGTATATGTAATCATTATATATATATATCTAATATCAATAGTCTTAAAAAATGAGCTTCTAGTATAGTGACTCTGAATTTACTGTTTAATAGTTCGTTGATTTAGGCTAACGAAAACAAAAACGTTGGTAGTAGGTATTTACGCGAAAATTAACTCGTTTGTCTGTCCTTACGGTATCCATAAACTTATCTAACGATCTACTTGTGTTTGCGATAGGTCTGACGCGTGCCACGTAGCGTGCTCCCGGGAGGCCGCTGACATCCCATTCGCGTTTTATTTGATGTGCTTTAGACGTACCTCCAACCCAATGACTATAGGGTTCATTGCTCGATCGATTGAAGTCTTAGATTCATTTTGAAATTTACCGTTTAGAGTGATATTAATTTTTTGTCGAAATTGAGTAATAACTAATGTACCTATTCCATAATGATGTGATGAATGCAAAAGTTCTCCAATAACTAAGAATTTAACTCCTCAACTTTAACGGTACCATTGCCTTCTTAGGGCCAGCGCATCATCTGATACAAAGGCGATCTAAGCTCGATGACTTTTATTTTTCAGTGGTTGTCGATTTTCCCCATAGGTTTGAGCGATGTCGCCCGTGCTCAGGCTGTTTGTCCAATTTTCTAATTTTGAGACCTGTATTGATGACCGTAGATCGTCTACATCGTAATTATGTGTCTATAAGCCTATGTTCAGCAGTGAATTTATGGGCTGATGATGATGATGATGATGATGATGATGATGATGATGATGATGATGATGATGATGATGATGATGATGATGATAATGATGATGATGATGATGATGAAGTCTAATTAATCTTTTATGGAACCATTGGAAGGTATTCAAGAATATGGTATAGGCGGTCGGGGCCAATTATGCCTTGCAACACAAATCGAAAAGTGATATTTCAACGAAAAAAGTGTAGATCCTATTATTACTCAGCATCATTCGTTCGTCTAAGGTATTGACATTGTACCTCCTCTGATAATATCCAGAATGGTGTATAAATTTAATTGAATAAGTACGTTACAAGTGTCCCAATCGAGTACTAAAATAATTCCAACCCTCGTGTCACCGCCACGTGACCAGTAATCAAACAAATTGAGACACGCTCACTTGACTACCTACTCTCGTTGCGGCCAAAAAAAGTTTAAATAGAATACATTTTAGACAGGGAGGGCGCGCGACACTTGTTACTAGAAATATTTATTGCTCTAACACAATTGGCTTATGCTAGAATTTTAGATTTATAGCGTAATTTAATTCTTTATGCGATAGATTTTTGAAAAAAGGTAACACAGGTAAACATATATCAAAGGTCTTGTAATACTTTACTCTTTACTTTACTCTTTACGTAATAACAGACTGTAAGGCTGATTACAATAGAAATAATTGATATGTCCAATTGTTGAGAAAAATTTGTTACGTCTAAAACCGAAATTGGAGGAACGTTTGATGTTTTATTTGGTCCCATGTTGTTTCATAGGGCAAATTACGTACACATCACAACAATTTCATATAAGTAAGTACATAATGGGTATACAAGTTCACAGCACGAACAAGGTTCACAAATGCTTTAAGCGCTGAACTTCCACCTGCTTCTGCTACTGGACAGCAGTATTTGTACAATCGAAGGCCGATTTAAAGAATACGATACGAACAGATTGACTACGACTATAACTGTTACGAGTACTTGCTCAAGTATCGTAATTAATTATGAATTTAAATTACTTCTCTGTTACATAAACACGGTCCAATTGTTTGTTGGTTACCTATCTGCTGTACCTGCTGGTGCCGGGCACGAGGCCAAATGGTTTAATGGCTAACAGATACAGGTTAAATGGCTGTTCTCCGTCGAATAACTTTAAGCAGTGTTTAGTATCGGCGATAGTTCGTCGTTTATTTGATTAGATCCAACTACATACCTACTTACTACGAATTTCTAGTAGTGACTCAGAGTCCAGAATCGTGCCCGGTGTATGGCAATACGCTCACCACCTATTCCATGGGACTTAAACGTAACTGGTGAAGCGTGGGTGTGTACTACACTCCTCTGCCTACCCCTTCGGGGATTACAGGCATGATGTTACGTTACGTTACATACATACTTTAAATAGTAAATAATAATAATAACCTACTTCATTCGGTATTGCTTAACTTGACATATTGCTTGTAATCAGCAATAGCGACAGAACTGCTCGGCTATTTTCATACAAACATACATTCACTTACATAAACAATATATGTATGTACTAATACATATATAGCACACATACCTATATGAATACATTTTGTTGTAACAATGTAAATGTTGAAGCTACGACAGTCGTGCTGCCTGCTGTGAGCTTTCCCATTTATTTGGATGATATGCTAATAACATAACAAAAACAATATTTTCATTGTTTTTCTCGTGCTCCTGTTGCTGTTAATTATATAACACTCGAAACATTGATCCCTATAATTTCTGCCCAACTAGTTGGTTCTCCCCAACACTTGACAATTATTGTTTAATGCCTCAGATGACCTGGATCTCACCTCGATCTTGCTGGAAATTAGATGATTACTGCGGCAGTATCAAAACTTTCGGACGTCAAGAAATCAGTTTGATTTGTTCGCTTACAATTACGATGTATTAAAGTTGAACATTCAATTTTTTTATACAAAATCCAGTATTTACATCAATTTATTTACAGTGTGCGGTTCCGTCACGTGCCGCTAGCCGCTGCCACGTGTTGTAGTCATATCGGTATAATCGAGTTCCGGTCCGGAATCGCGCTTCAGCCAGCTTAGCATCCTAAATGTAATATCTTGTCGATACGAAATTGTTTTGTGGCTCGTGGGTACATTGTTATAATAGAAGAAGAAAGAAGTCAGAAGTTTCCTAAACAGACGTGGTCGTCCGAGGAGAGAGATGAATATAAAATTATCAAGGCAGGTATGTGGCCGTATTCAATCCATAGAAAAAGACTAATTTAAAAATCGAACTTACAGACGTGCGTTGTGTAGGTACATATTACGCCTAGCATACCTACTACAGACTGCAGCAACGAGCGGGCAGAACGAAATGAAACAACAAATACGAAAGAGAGTTATAATTGGAATTAGCGCTCGCTTTTAATACAATGTTAATTATGGTTTTAATTGAGGGAACGCGAATAGCATATTTTCCCGTTTTCATAAGCGCCGCGCTCGTTCTCTATCCAGTAAAGTACGGTCAGGTAGTAAATAAATTTCATACATAATTTAATTATTATATTTCACGTTTACGAAACGATGTTACTTAGTTATCTGTAATGTACCTAGCCTACAAGCAGAAGTGCTCCATGTAAGGAGTGTAAGAAAAATTAATAACAATGCCATAAATATCATCTCATGACATCATACCTGTATCTTTCTGAAGTTGTAGGTAGGCAGAGTAATGTAGCTCTTTGCCACTTTGCACCAGTTACGTTACACCTCCCGCTATGGAAGAGGAGTTGAGCCTTTTACCTTATACTGGTCACAAATCCAGACTTCGTGCTACCATTAGGAATTTGAAGTTCGAAAAATGCAATTTTAGCTTACTAATAATAATAGTATTATACATAATGTATCTATCTGTAATTATTCCGTAAATCGGCTCCAACGTATACATTTCACAGGAGTTAATGGTATATAGGTACTAATCATTTTTTAATGGCCACAAAAATACATGTTCACGGATCTGATAAAATATTAAGTACCTTAAAAAAATGCGGTTTACGATTAAAATGTTATAAATTACGTGAGGTGATGTGATTTCTTTGCTAACGCTTTGGTGGTGCTCGTCGGAAAGGTTCGGGTGCTTCCGGTGGCGTGGGGCGGAGGAGCCACATCCGGCGGAAGCTTCGACCCCTGTTCTATGTAAACATCAGCCTACTATTGTCTTGTTCTTCTATACCTTTATAACTATGTTTACGTGTTTGTATTATAAGATTTTTTTGTTGATTCGTCGTTTGTGTCATTGATTTTTCGTTTTACGTTTCTAAACAGTAGATCTTTTACGGGGTAAGCAGAGAGCGCTAAATGCTAAAATCTTTGTCCTTACAAACCTGCCGTCTTTCACGCATGTGTTGCTACTTAGGAACTAGAATTATTTAATATTTACTGTACTATTACTGTCTGTTTACTGTAATTAGTAGATTTTTTTAAACGTAACATTACGCCTGTAATCCCCGAAGGGGTAAGCAGAGGAGTGTAATACACTCCCACGTTTTACCAGTTACGTTTAAGTCCCATGGAATAGGTGGTGAGCCTATTGCCATACACCGGGCACAAATCCAGACTCCAGAGTCACTACTAGAAATCGTAAATTAGAAAAATCCTATAGTAGATAATCTACCCAGAATTTGAACACAAGACCTCGCGATCGGCTTTCGCGCTTGCATATAAGATACTCGACCAACGAGGCAGTTAAACATTTGATTTAACCTTTTTAACTTTATGATATGTACCAATGGTCACTAGTAGAGATAACAATATATTGTTAGAAACAGGTATTTATGTATTTATTACGTACACAATATGTAATATCGATTGCAGAATAGGCATTCAATCTCAACTTGGAAGTAAATAATTTTTAGTGTTAAGGCGTGCAGCTGTCTTCAAGATGTTCTCCTTATGTTCTACCTTTCCGTAAAATCAGTACACAACATTGGAGGGGGCATTAATGTCTAACAGCAGAAATAATAGTTGCGGCAGTGCCGTCGCAGAGTTGTCTGGGATGAATGGTTCTTCCAATTTGATATGATATCAGGACTGCATATAAATTCCCACCAATATTATTGCCCGCATCACGCCGCGCCTCGCTCCAAGAAGACAGCGTGTCTCGTGAAACGCGAGTCGGTTTTGGCACCTTTCCACGCCTAAAATCTTAAATACAATTCACGGATTTCACAGTTTCTATCACTCTTACCACTTGGGAACACCTCGCTACACGCTAATAATACGGGCAAACCCTTTTCCTGCAGTCCTTTATTGTAAATTATTATATACTTACCGCCTTAACTCACATACGTTTTATTGTTATATCGCCTAGCTAGTGGACGCAGATGAGCTGGTGATGATGATAAAGATATCGTTCAGGCAGTGCGCACCAGAGCGTCAGATCCGTTATGGACTAGGCAGAGAGAACTGAGTGTCAAAAATTTCTATCTAATTTCTAAGAGGCTTATTCCTGTTCAAGGTCGGTTGGAGATGTCTACGGGCGGCAATGACCACTTGTGATCGCCGCTTTGCTCTTCAAATATAAAATAGTGTTATGTTCTTTTCGGACCTTCATTTTATACCAAACCGTCGTTATTTTCAAGGTTCTGAACAGTTCGAATTCCCATAGTAATTGCCGGAGACCATGAATGCCTTCTTTTAGTTGTTTCTTACGCCAAGCAGGAGATACCTTAACTCGTATTCTGGTCCTGAGACGATATAGATAATTGATTATATTCTGTCGGAGATCTGTGTTGCGAAATTGAAGAATTTTATCTGAACACAATTCGTTTACCAGTAAATTACTGTTAAATAACAACAAATTCTTCGAAGGCGGTTTGGACTGCCTCATTGGAG
>DWME01005123.1:0-15334 GCA_018244795.1 Parelbella ahira ahira | reverse complement strand
GCCTTAACCCTCTCAATATGAGAGGAGACCCATATTCCAACAGTGGATGACAAATGGGTCGATTATTATTATTATTATTTATAACCAAGGACCAACAAGTTGCCGACATTTTATAAAAAATATGCTATCTGAGGAAAAATTTCAGTTATATCACTGTCATAGTCATCATCATCGTCAGCTTGCCGTGATTTGCTGCTGGACATAGGTCACTATTAATGAGCGTCGCACTGTATCGTCAACTTGTCCATCCAGCTTCTGGCTGCAGCATTGTTCTGTTTCTTATCGTATTTAGATTGAAGACTTCCTACACTACGCTTACTGACCCGTGATCTTCGCTTCGAATCTCATTTACTTTAATGGTTCACGGTTCTTCGGAAGATGTGGCCAGTCCGTAGGCACTTCAGTTTTCTAATTCCCTGAGCTATTACTTTGACTTTCCTTCTTTGTGAAATACTCTTATCGTGGATTCTGTTCTTCAGGGAACCTTCGGACATAGCTATTTTCATAATTCGCTGAGTGACTTTAAATTGGTGGAATTCTCGTACTGTTCTTAATTTGTTCTCGCATTTCATAACAGGTGGGACGCACTGGTTCAAAACTTTGGTTTTCAAACTATGTAGTATAGATTATGAAAACCAATAATATTCGTTGTCACTGCTTGGTAAATTAACATTAGTTTACTTAATTGCAGGATCTGTTTGGGATATTTGTATTTAGAAAAAAGTTGGGAAAGATGGCCATTTATGACAACAGGTTTCTAATAATATTATTTGGGTAGAGTTCAAACGTAAGTACAGCGAATTTAAAAATGTAGTCAGGTCATGCATTAGATTCTCTAATTCTTAACCAGCTCCTGCCTTCTTTCCTGCTTACAAATCTGGTTGAGTTTTTCGAGTGTGCCGGTCTAGCCTTCTGACGCTGTTAATGCCAAGAAAGTCAACAGCAAAGATATTTCATGAAAATGTATGGATTTCCGCACCACGTAGCGGTTTTGTTGCTATGGAATTATGTATTATAATGCGATGTTAATCATATATTATGTTACCGGCGCTTGTCGAATTACGTATGTTTATTAAAAATTAAAACAAATTGCTACTACATGCTCGAGAATAACAATGATCATATTAAAAATGCAAGTAAGTAAGAATAGGTTTACTGCACGGCCGGTTTTTCAGTCACTTTATTATCCATAAATATCAACAATTGAAGTCTTCTCTCCTTTTAAAAAAAAGTTTTTTTTTAAGTTCACTTTAAAAGTCCACTGCTGGACATAGAACTTCCCCAATCGCTACTCCTCTCGGTCTTCAGCATTCTGAATCCCTCTGCATTCAGCTATTTTCTTAAGGTCTTCAGACCGCTAGTTGGAGGGCGTCTTATGCTCCTTTTACTGAGACATGGACACCGCTCGATAACCTTTCTCGCCCTCCGGTCATCGGTCTTTTAAGCTATGTGGTGTGCTCTTTACTACCTCAGAATGCTAAATACAGAGCTAAGTCGAAGATGGTAATTCGTCTATTTCTTTGGTAGGGATTGTGACCCGTAGAGAAATACTGAGAATAGCTCTATTTACAGCTCATTGTGTGAGTTTGAGCTTACGCATGGGGTATGCAGTAAAGGACAACTTCTCGGCACCGAATAATAGTCTAAAATATTTGGAAATATAAGATAGTATATTAGAATTAAAAATATCAGCAATATTGCTATCCCAACATTGATGTAAATAATTTCTAATTCATCATATACTTTCTGCTAAGACCTCTTAAAATGATCGGAAATTGCTATTTTATATTAAATTTAGATGACTATTTTCCTATGACCTTCTTTAGCCATAATTAGGTAAATTACAAATCGACAAAAATAAGATTGTTCCTCTTAAATCATTGTCAGAATAAAAATAGATAATAAATACAGTTTTTATTAAACTTACCTCTGATCAAATTGTACATTTCAAAACTACTCGATAGCAGCATATTTATCGATTCTAATCGATTCTTTTCTATAACACTAGTGTTTATTGATTTTAATAAAGTTGTTTGAAAGAAGCCTTAAATAAAAATTGAAATTCAGACCTGTTAGTAATTTTCGAATGACCTATAACCAATAGGTACAAGGTACATCTCGTAAATGTCATCTTGAAACCAGTAGAGATCCATGTTTAAAGTTCTTCAGATGAATTTCCATTGTTATATTGGGATTGAATTGAGGAGAACTAAGTGGAACTTTCCAACTTAATTTATATACGTTTTAGTTTCTTCGTATTTTTTTTTAATATGCCAAACTACTAATTTAAAAATAACTTTTTAAAATCTACGCAAGTATTCTAAATACGTATCATATACATATCATTTAACACTTATACCTAATTTCATTTTCTGTTCACTTTAAACATAAAAAAGGTGTCCACACTCATAGAACACTATGCATCAATATAAATGTGATGTTGCTCATTGAATAATGAGGAGACGACACAAATTTATGACGGTCATAGCAATTCCTTAACGATAATGTACAGAATTATGTAGGTACGTATTGAATTTGAAACGCAAATTAACACACAAATTACTTCACACTTCACAGATAGCTAACAATATCGGATATCAACAGTCGACTGGTTTCATGAATGATACGAGTACAAGTTCGAACAAAAACGTTACTGCTTACTCGCAGATAAAACACGAGCGAACCATAATGTATATAATTTCCTGTTAAGTCCCCCACAAATAGTTTTCTTAATTGAAAAACACGGTTTTAAAACCAATGGTATGTGACTGTTACTCGACGTGTATCGCTTGGGAGCTAATGGCAATCTTATTAAACTCATTCGCCCTTTACAACGATGTATTACTAAAATCAACCTTACGATTCTCTTTATCTGAGTGTGTACTTACATTTTGTTTAAATACTTCGTTGTATTTAATAAAAGCATTAAAAGTTAAAATTTAAAAAAATTTTTTTTATCAAAAAACGAAATTGTTAAAAAAAAAATACTCTTATTGTTATATCACCCTAATGTACAAAACTTCGGTATATGTGGAATATATTTCAACGAGTTTCGAATCAACCTATGTAGCTGTGTATATGTACATACGCTGTCTACGAGGTTATTATTAGCAGTAGATCGTTTATGTCTATTATAGATCTAGAACGAATTTGTAGGTCAATAAATTCTGTTCAAAACTACCACTGTGTTAGCGCAAAATTGACTTTAAAACCGTATAAAGATAATTTCCACGCCTCGACAATTTATGTTGTACTAGTAAAATTTCGTTACTAGCTCGACAGCAACATACTCGTATGTTGCTTAAACAAAATTCATATCTACGAATAATTCATGTCGACTAGACGAGTCGTATCGCCTGATGTCATAGATGTCCTACGTATAGATACTTGTGTTGCGGAGAAAAAAAACGTTGGTCTTTTTCAAAAGGCTCAGTTCTAAACAGTAGATAATATGTTGACGCTTGCAATAACACGTATTGTATTGTGTGATGGGTGTTTTTCTAAGCATATATTTGCCTTTTTGAAAAACATATTACCAGCCTGTTATAGTCCAGGTTTGGACACGATTCTGCCCATTATTAGCTCTCTTGTGAATTCTAAGGTCTTTTTGCTCATAAATCCCACGCTGGGCAGGCCACTTGGGTACGTTGCATTGAGTAAGGAGCATAGCTCCCCGTACTGTTTCGCTGCTGCCCGCCAACATCCAGGGCATGGACCTATTAAATAGATAAAACATCTACTTGGTAATCATTATCGTGCCTGTCATCCATGAAATCAGCCGGCTGTAATATGGCAGTGCGTTTGTTGCCAGAAAACTCAGATATAAAAAGATAGCATGTAAAATATCAGTTTCGATAATTCAAAACTATGGTATCTCTGTAATTTATTGATATACATATGTCCTATTGTAGCTTAGCAACATGGAACGGGGAAAGTTAGGTTAGGTTAGGTTAGGTTAACTTTCCACCCGGCCTTCCTTGTATTACAGAGATTCTATAAAATATTGGTCAATGAAAATAATTGATAATTTGGTAATAATTCTTTTGCTCATCTTTTGTAGATATGAAATGCAAGTATTCATAAGTTAGGAAAATAGTTACTGTGCATTACACTACTTTATGTGTAATATGTTAATATTAATTTATTTAAGTTGTGTTATTATAATTGTTACTAGTAGGTATTATTTAGAACATCGAGCCAATTTTATACCGGACAGCGATGAAACCATTTCAGGCAATACAATAAAAGCGCCTAATTTGAGCGTATTTAGATATCTATTGAACCATTACAGTTGTAGTGAATCTCATTAGAATGCAAGACTAAATGCATCGTTGGTAAAATTCACGAACATCCACATAATTAATCAATACACGAGCTGGGTGTTGAATGGCGACGAACATCATGCGTTATAGCGTCGTGACGGCGACGCGTGCGACACTCGCGCGGCGACGCACGTTTTAACATTTCGTATATTGCTTACACAATACACCGTACACAATGGATATGGTAGGTAGAACTGCATCAGACTCGGTAGATTTGCCACTACTTGATAGGCTAGGAAGCAATCTTAAGGTTTTATTCGATGTAGGTTTGAGTTTGTACACTTTTTACGAACATTTGATATCTTGCCATTCATTACACCGGCCGACATGATTTTTCTTGTTTAAGATGTAATCAATTTTTTCGACCAATTTTGTAGCGCTGACTACGAAATTAGACCTAATTTCATCGTATCACGTCAGGTTTTTAGTAAAATTAATATATTGTTCTTTTTTAGCAAAAATATAATAAGTTTTGGTGCTCTTTTCTTGAATTGCGAGACCTCTCGTGAGAAAATAGATTAGTTGCAACAGCGACACACCCATTTGCAACACGTTACATGAGAATAAGCTGTTACAGTAACTTTATTTACAAAATTTATACTAAAATTAGTGTGATTATTTAAAAAAAGTCATTACGCTTTACTGTTGATATTTATTAAATTTTATCAGTGATTTGTCGTTAAAAAACTTAAAAAAATGAAAACAGAATGTCTTAAACGAAATGAAAAAATAGTGCGTATATATTTTGTTACAATTGTGGAAACTTTATAAATTAAAAGCAAAATCAAAAGATTACTGATTTAGTGGAAAATGTTGGCTTTAAATCCAATTAAAATATTAGAGAGAATGCCAGTTTTCAATATCTATGTCAAAAATTTCCAAGATTATCTCATACTAAAGAAGGGGAATTTGATGGACCACAAATTAGATCTTTAATGACCGGTGAAAAATTTCATGCAACAATAAATGCCTCTGAATTAAAAGCTTGGGGCTGGCCTACAAAGATATTATCAATAATTTTTTATCAAATCACACCCAGACTATAAAAATATTAAGGCAAACTTTTTGGATATGTATCGAGAATTGGGATGTAATATGAGTTTAAAACTCCACGTTTTAGTTCCACATGTGGATTATTTTGCTGATAATCTTGGTGATTTTAGTGAAGAACAGTGAGAACGGTTTCACCAAGACATCAAAACTTTATAAACAAGTGACCAAGGTGGATGGAATGAAAATACGATGGCTGATTACTGCTGGTCACTGAAACCTGATATCACTAATGATATTCACAAAAAATCACTTCCAGGTGTAATTTTACAGCAAAACGTAAAATATGTCACTCAAAATAGTCCTATAGTTATTATAGGACTATTTTGTAATTGATATTTTCTTAATAAATGTTAAAAATAATCGACTTTTTCTTAAAATCTCACAACAGACCTTTGGTAAAAAAACCTGACGTGGTAAGGTATGTACTATGTTCAAATCACTCAAAATTAGTGACATTTAACACTCAAATGAAAACAACGTTCCAACTAACGAAAACAATTTTTCATTTGTCGGCCGGTGATTATTAATCTTGCCATAGTACTAGATTTTAAAAATGATCAAAAACAATATCTATAGAATTATTTTTATAATGGATGTTGAGTTAAGATATGGGTAAGGTGGGTAATAACTCTTGCTCAAGCCGTCTGTCTACATTTTATAGGTAAAAAGTAACAAAAAATCTCAGATATGTTTTATTTATTAAACAATAACTATGATTTGGACTTAGATGATGGGTTTTGTTGGTTATCTACTCTCTTTCATCGTCATCTTCATCTCAACCTTTAATCGTTCCACAATCGGACGCGGGTCTGTTTTTAGAATGAGAGTGTTGCATTCTTTTCAGCTTTGAAATCGCTGTAGTAACAAAAAAGTATTAATAAAGTAACATACAATAATTTTGTGCACAAGTTAAGCGAATCCTGCTACAGTCTTGGAAGCCATACCCTTCATAGAGATTAAGGTCATCGGTTGTTCGTTTCGAATAAAATAAGACAAAACATCTTTTAAAATCCGATAAAATAGCTGCATGGGTACCTATAAACATTTTCCTTTTGTTCGATAATATTTTTCAACAATTTACGCCCTAAAAAGCAAGGCATTCTGAACTTAATTCCGCGCGCCGAGTCGGTGAGCCGTGGCGCGGTGCGCTCATGATGTCGCTCGCTCGCTGATAGAGGCGCGGGTTCAGTGGCGAAATAATTTGACCGAGTGTATCATGTTGCGTACTCATTTGTGTATTATAAATTCAGTAAGATAATAAAAGTAAAACTGAACTTTATATGACAAGAAATCTGTGTGCTCAACAATAGTGCAATAAAAATATTTAATCATTAGGATTATTTAATCAATTTGAAATCAGATTTGTTTATATATGGATTCATGTTTTACACTAGTAAATTTGTATCCAGAATAACTAGATACATCTGAAGGTACAATATCAAATAAGTATAATGTTATTTAACTATTACACTTATTTATTCTTGCATTGGTTATCACAGCGATCACTTGAACGTCTTTATCGTCATTTCTTATACGCTACTACTATACTGGTACGGACTCAAGTAGGCAATCTCCTTGCACCGAGGGCCGGCCAATATAAAGTCACACTTTATGAAGTTTGCATAGCCGGCGGCACTAAGAAGTTTTTACATCGTCCGGTCTAAGTAATTTTCCTTAATGAAAGAGTCTACCGTGTGCGCATTTGCAATGTGTTCTAAGCAAAGTGCAAAGTAATTAAATGTGGACGAACACGTCGTTTAAAGAAGAGGGATAGTTCTTTAAGTTTTCCGTTTCGAAAATCAAAAAACGGGACACTTAGTGGCGCTACCAGGTTTTTCCATTATGTTTACCGCGTTAGTTAATGGCACTTTAGTGCGTCACCGTGTGAAAGTCCAGTGGAATTATATTCAGGTGGTCATAGGAAGTGTTTCCTTGGACACGTGTGTCCGCCATTTACCAACCGTTCATCTACCCGCATTATTTTACTCGAGAACCGGTAATTTTAATGAAATTCTATACTAAAATGCAGCTGTGCCACACTCGGCTGGGTACCTACGCAGTGGCAGAATAAATTTCTTACACATCAAAACGCATATTGAATGTTTATATGCTATTTTTTAATGCGAAAGTTATTGGTAATCAATTTTTTGATCGCTTTTTTTTTAACTTCGTTAAAAACAAAGGGTGTTCGGTTTCTGTTGCAATAAATTGAATGTTGTTTTTTCTAATATACATTTTAACCGCTGAAGAATTATAATGTGCAAAATGGAATGCAATTATCGAACACCTCTTAGTTATACATGAATTTTATCAATTTTCTAGAACGGCTAAGATATCATTACTGACCCTGTTATCTGTTTTATATCCCCGAGTTCTCATATGATACCGCATTGTACAAAGCTGCAATATCAATACATCAGAAAAACGAGTTTGGGGGAACATTTCAATCATATATTGTGCTGATAGCATAGGTAGGTACTACATATTTCGTCTAACTGAACCGTTCAATAACACAATACGTTAGATTAAAGCTTACTCTTTTATTGAACTGTTCATAATTATGCAACGACGGGTACTTCTTTACGCCTACAATGCACACTAACGAGTGCATAATTGAATAATCACTTGTATTTCACGTATATTATTGTAACATCAACAACGGTCTCAATGAATACCGCTCGCGGTGGCTAGCGTTCACAAATTGCGCGAGATCGTCAACATCGACAAACGACTACAAATTGTGAAGTAAAAAAAATATACTCGCGTGTAATAACGTGGGGGACAAGACAGGCCGAAGGAATTAGCATTCTGCGACGCGACGAATGCGTCGCTAACAGGTACTACACTGAGGAAGAGCAACGAATAACTAGTAGCAAGAACGGACAAGAATTTCAACCGGACAATTCAATAGCATATTTTATTCTTTTATTAGTAATGTGATACATTGAGTTTCGTAGCATTAACGTTTCATTATGTTTTAAAAGGCTGTATTTTGTTTGTTCAATGTAGTATAGATATATTCATTATAAATATATCTCTCACGTTGCAAGTCATGGACTGTCTACGTTCATCTGTTGAACAGGTCCGTTTATAGTTTCACGCTTGTTCGCGAACAGTAAAGTAAGTGAGCGAAGGCGGCAGCTCATTAAACCCGCAGCGTTATCTCCCTATCAGGGCCTAACCTTTCCGTGGTGAGCGTTATTATAACATTTAATATAATAACATAAATGATAATAAGGCAGCCGCTGTATGATAATTACAATATTAAAAGTATAAATAATTCAAAGGGCTATCGGCTGTGGAAGCACGCGACGGACTTCCGGAGACTTTGGTCTAATTAATGCGAGCCTCCTGCGCTTGACGAACTACGAAAATTATGTGATTATCGACTATAGATGAATTTTCCGATATATTGTAACCTTAAGGTGAATGTTATTTTGCATTTGGTTAAAAATGCAATGGACATGATGTGTAGCATGTAACTGTATGGTATTAATGGAATATCTAGCAAGCCATCGCAATGCCTTAAACGCAATTAGTATCGTGGTGATAACGTCCTGTTGTGTCGTATATAATTCTGTACTTAGTCCAAAGCGCCAGTGTCGCTTGTTACAATTTAATTCTTAATTATTTCACGATTTGAATCAGAAATAGGTGTTACAGCGTTAACAAACCAATTAACCCATCATATAAAGAGTTCTGCCATAATTTTTTTGCACCGAACTTGAGGTAATTAAACTCCACAAGTTTTCGTATTTGACCGATGTTGCTACTTTTTATATGCTATTCTTACATGTCTACAGTTACTGGTAAGCCGTTTATCGAAAAGTAATTGGAATACAAAACTATCCATTACAGTAAAGGGTAGGTATAGTCAGTACCTATATCGTTAAACAAAATTGTGAAGGCGAAATCTGATTTTTTAAAACAATTAAAATGTACTGTTTTTTAGTGGATACCATTACATTGAAGATTGCAAATGTATGCATGCGTACCAAAACGAGTGAATATATCGATCATTCACAGATGGAAATTGATCTTTATGCATATCACGTGACGGTGTATAATTGATTGTTAAGCAACGTTCTCACTTCTCGATCGTAACTGCAACACTAAGTAGCATTTATTGCTTGTAGTTTGTTTTTTGCAACACTCTGTAAAGATAGCACGGTTCGTTGTTCTGAGAACAAAACAAGTTGAAATAATGATTAAAAATGGTTTTTATAACTGTTTGTTAATAAGCAACACTTTGACACGTAACACACACGAGAAACGGTAAGCTGATAATAAATGAAAAAAAAAACGCAGCTTGTCTATTATTTTTGTTTAAAGTTGTATGAACTCTAGTAACACGTTTAGCTATGACACTGTAAAAGTATGAAGCTATGTAGTTACACTGTGAAGTTATTTGCTGTGGTACTAAAATTTTCGTATTTCATTACCTAAATAATTCTAAAAATAATTTTACCAAATAATAACGCTTCTGGTTGAGCACCGAGTAATTCCAGTTGCGCAAAGTTAAGTCGTTGAGATTCCTTCGGGAATCCCCAGGCCCTGGGTACATCAATAGTTTGAGTGGAACCTTCGAGAGGGCCACTAGATAGCGGTCAAGAGGTCGCTGTTAGGAATCCCCAAAGATAGTTCTTCTAATTAAATATTTAGTTGAAATATCTTTCGATGTGGGTTTCTAACAATGTAACGAACACTTTCCTTTGAGTGTTATTTTAGTTGTTAAGTAGTACACAGTGAGTAGCTAATTGTATATTGTCGATGAAAACTTACTTACACTAAAATATTCAGTGTTAACATTCTTCATTCTCTGTATTATCGAAATAAATACATATGTATGTGTACCAAATGCTTCACGAATACGATCCCACGGGGCAATTTTAAATACGACTATCATTAGATAAGACACACATTCAATTAAGCCACAATCATATTCATTGAAAAAAATGCGTAAATGATATATTAAATTAATTTATTACAGCGTGTATTTAAATAAATTATGATGGATTCAGCGTGTATACAAAAGTAATATGTATAAGGTTCGCGACCAGCTGGTCTCTTGGTAAAACAAATGTAGGTAGCTATGCGATGAGACATCTAGTGAATACAATGTATTGGTTTAATCGAATAGACGTGTTAGGTCATATCCAATGTAGAGTAATTAAGCAAACTGCAGCTATTATCAGACTTGCTTATCAACTTGTTCCACTACTAAATGGCCTGAGACGCAATTTTCTTGTAAATATAATGAGGGTGGTAACGGCATCAAGCAGTTTTTAGACCGCATAAAAATTACATTATAATCAATAAGTCAATTTAAGGAAATTGTAGTCCAATATGTTGCTTTTTCGTGTAACTGTCAATAGGTAGTTGCAAAATGATTATATTTGCTTTGTATATTGTAGTATATATTAAATTGAGTTACATTCAACTGACATTGCCATTGACATTGACATTCATTTGTTTAGATTCAAAGATTTGTTTAAAGAATTTTTGACACTTCCCATTCTGATGCGTGTTGTTACTTTTATCAAACTTCTTACGTTTTTAAGATTCAACATCATTTGGTACATCAATATATCGTGATTACACGGGAAGCCGTGGAATTCTCTAAAACGCTCTCTGAGACGTGTGAAGCCAGCTAACAATCGCTTGCCCAGCGTAACAAACTATTACTCAAACCAATTCATATCGAGAGGAAACATTATTTCCAATAATGGATCATCAACAGTGTTAACGATTATAATAATGAAACTATGCCAATGCGGATTAAACCTTAAGAGTGTGTCAATTTAAGCACGAAATGATATAACGTATAATATATCTATTAGAATATTAAAGTTATGTACCATTAAAAATATACATATTAAATAATTGTCACTCAAAATTTATTGGAAACGCGCAATACAGCGACAAGGTCGATTAGAAACTTGAAATATCTATTCCAATAATAGCACAAAACCATAACAAAAACGTTAATTTCGTCACGTCCTTGATTAGAAACTATTTACTATAATCCAACAATTTATTAGGCGGAAGCACTTGTTGCTGAAACTAACTGGGTTAAAATTACGAATAATCGTTAATAAATGTCCAATGATTCGACACGAAAGTATTAAAACGTATGGAAGAATCGCTCGCTAGCAAATCAATGTAAATATGTCCATACATATATTCTATAGGTACTAAGTGTTCGATTCGCATTGTATCGTTAGACAGTCATGACATTTGTATTGCGTATTTCTTACACTGGGTCGCTGATGGCTCGAAGTTCTAAAGATTATTGTTGTATATATTATCTGATGTCAATGATTAAGTTACTCATAAATCTAACTGATTTGTTTTGCTATGATGTGATGCATTCGTACGCATTGTTTTTATTACAAGTGCTCTATTTTTCATTTAATTTGCGACTGAATCTTTATTAGTGATAGTAAATGCGGTAAATTTTCTGACGATTTCGATCCATTTAAAACACATTCCAATCACCTTCACGCCAACCGACTTAGATATATCCGAATTTGATGTAACGAAGAAGTCAATATTTGTAAACGCAAACTTTATATCTACATTAACCTTGATAGATAAAATCCACAGATTATTCCATTTGAATATCTTTTTGTTTTAACTGTCTATGAATTCTAATTCGAACTAATCTATTCGCCGTAACGGCTTGTCTATACTTATCTTATTATTTCATATCTCTACATATGTATCTTGATACGGGTACGCTCTCTACAATAACGCTTTAATAATCAAAAGCACCTATTTAATTTCACTAAGAGATAATAAGCTTGCCCACTTCATAACTTTATATAATGAGAAACAATTAATCGACTCCCACTCCGGATATTTGTTTTCTAATCAATATTTGGATCGATAGAGACATAATTAAATGCGTACAATGGTGTGAAGCGCTGGTGAATGCATTCATATATTAAACTAACTTATTCCTTCGGCTTAGTTCGTTTCGTGTGCTATAATTTAGTGTACATACGTATTATTATAAGCCGGACTTATACAAGTAGGTGGAAATTTGTCGTATTTAAGCAGCTAATGGAAATGGGCTAATTGTGATGACTGTTAGTCTGATTTTACAACGTTAGATAAATTTAAAAAAATATGGTATATTTATGTTTGTTAGACGTATTTGAAAGTTTTGTTATTTCTTTTAAACTGTTATAATATTAGTAACACTAATTATTATAAAACACATTTTTATTTTTTTTCGATATTCCAAATACAAATAATAGATACCTGTATTAAATATATCCAAAAAAAAATTTAAATAAATTATTAATTATCCTAATGCTATTAAACACCTATATCTAATATTGGGTTCCGTCTCCAACACTAATATTATACTTACTATCAATATTGAATTACCATGTGTCCGTTTAAGCGTGATAATTCTTCGCAATTGAATATTAATTTTCCTTTAAAATAACTCTTAAACTCCGTCTCCAATATGGTTTTTTTATATATTTACTTACGTACAGACGACCAAAATTTAAAGTTCCATTATACCTACCCATAAATATGAAGTATGCTTAGAGTGATAGTTAGAGTAAGATACCGTCCAATTAAAACAATTCCATCAAAATATTTTGTGTCAGGTCATTCCACCTGCCCCTTGATAATTTATTCATAAGACGCCGTGCGGCCTTAAATATACGTTATATTAAAGACCTCTTTAAATTGGTTGCTTATAGGCAATTGCAATTTTAAAACACAATGTAGGTATACAACGACTAAATTAAAATGTCGGACTCTTTTAATATCCAAAATCATATTTGTTTACTCTATAGACTTTCACGTGTAGTTCAAGTTAGTGAATAGATTATTTTACTGGTTAGATATTAGATTAGATTGAATAGAATAGATTGGAATAAAATAGATTAGAATAGAATAGAATCGAATTTATTAGACTGGGAGAGGCTGAGGTTTTTTATCTAGTTGAACAAATTAAGTAAAATGATTTTCAAATTTACTTCATTCTCCCGATAAACTGCAAAACTAAAAATACAATTTACTAATGATCTGCTGAAACTGAAAAATATTTATAGATAATACTTTTTGTTAAAATACATTAAAATTTATTTAAACAACTGTAATAATTGTGATAATTACTTTACGAAATTGTTTAAAAACTGTTAATATGTATTTAATGCAATCAAGTCATAAATACCTATAGACAACAAATATGGCCCTTTAAACGTGTTAGAACCGAAATGTTATAAAATAACAATTAGGTTGCAATGTAACTTAGTAGCTTTACCTACAAGTTGCGTGTTACTCTTCATTAACAACAGGCTAGATATCGCCAAGTTGCCTCACATTAGTCCTGTTATAGACATTTCCATGAAATGTATTCGCTTGCAATTGCCTTACCTACCTCATGTACGTAAGTCCACTTGTGGAACTGTAAGCGAAACCCGTAAAAATAAAAAGAGATCAGTAACCATCTGAGTCATCGCCGCAGCTCTATCACACTTTAAAATGTAAATTTATATAAAAATATTTTATGTAAGCTCTCGTAAAATTAAAAAAAAATTATAATATGTTCATTAAAAAAACTGGAAGTACTTGCATTGTTGTTGACTTAATGTTTTAATATTTCTAAAGTTATTATATTATATAGTTATTTTAGTAAGTTATTTTTTGTATGGTTTTAATCAGATTTCTATTTTATGAGTCTATTGGCAATAGACGTGTCTATTCATTCAACGTTTTACTATGTTTTTTTTTATTTAACGTACGTAAATGCGCATGGTTTTAGATGGTATTTTTTGGTTTTAATAAATAGCTTTCGACCTCAAAAATACGAATACAATATCGACTAAACCGCAAAATGAATAAAAACATCTTGACAAAAAGCAAATACAATGAGTATCGTTTAAATAAAATAACGTTTCGGAAAGCCTGCGGTTTTTATAGGTGGTCTTTCGTTGTCGTCACTGCAACGCTCTGCACGGTCTCAACGCGGAGACATCATACTTATAATAAGGCAGTGCGGGCCAATTTATGTGGTATTAAACGCTATTAAAGAGTCAAAATCGCTCGTGCAAATTAAACACATGGTGTACATTACCTCGGGGACCAGCGTACACAACGATCCGTTGACATATCGGCTAGTTTACACCGTCGAGAATTATGTCCATTGGCTCAGTCGTGCGACTCGACGTCGAACGCGCTCCGGCCCGACTTACATTTTACAATAGGTATGAACCCACTATAAGATTTATCGAGTGCGCGATAGAAATGGGAGGGAGCAAATAAATATAGAAAAGTTAAAGTAAATTTTATTGTTAACCACTCCTCGCATATTGCTTTTCAACAGCCCTTCTATATTTTTATACGTTCGAGGTAATATTGTACTGGAACATTTTGTACGAAAAATATATTTCTCGTATAACATTTTTTTTTGTTTTACAGTCTCCATTTTTAAATGACCACACTAGTTCAAAGTTGTATACAGCGTGTGCAGTATTATTACTGAATTAGCAAACGAAGCGAGGTGCATACGGTGAGGCGCTCAGCTGATTTTCAAATCGATAAATCATCAGTCAACATTATCATTAGCCAAATTAAATAAGCTCACGATGAAAAATAAAGTACCACGACGACGCCGAAAGAGACGTATAAACTACGTTCGTGATCAATCGTTTCGCGTAGGCGCCAATCCAAGTCTCGAAAAAATACTGGACTGCATCAATACATACCAGAATATTGATTTTACGCGTATTCTACACAGTAATTCTCTTTAATAAAGTAATTCGAATATTAATAAAACATTGGGACTTTATTCCATTGATAAGAAAGTGTGTTAATAGTAGTAGTAGCGGTATTAGTAATAGTAGTCGTAGCAGTATTAGTATCTAGTATTAGCGGTATTAGTAATACCCAGTAGTACCAGCAGTATTAGTAGTATTAGCGGTATTAGTAATACC
>DWME01005122.1:0-15335 GCA_018244795.1 Parelbella ahira ahira | reverse complement strand
GTTTCCTCACGATGTTTTCCTTCACCGTTAGCAGGTGATATTTAAACTTAAAACGCACTTTTATAAAGAGGTGCGCCGCCATGGATTTGAACCCAGGACCCCCGGAGTGAGAGGCTGAATTCTTAACCACTAGGCTATCACTGCTTATATTTTACCCATATAAATTACCTTTATTATTGTACTCGTCCACCGTAGACAGTTTTCTTTCGTTCGAAGAAGCATCACTGCCAGGCACTGCAGAATCAGTCTGCTCCCGAATATTGCTCTCTTCACAATGGTGCTGGCTATCACTTTCCTGTTCATTAACGTTCGAGTTATCGCTAAGAGCGCTTTGATCTTTGGCGTCAATCCCGGCATTGTCCTTGTGGTTGTCGGATTGTCCGCTAGAGTCGCTGTTATTCGAGTCGGTGGTGGTGCTGCTGACGTCGAAGCGCACTTGACACGACCGCGGAGACTCGACGGGTGTTCTGTAAGAAAGGTAATATAAGAGTCGTACATTCGAATTTAGTTTGCTGGGTGTGGGGTGGAAGCAAGGTGGCTTTAATGTATAAGGCGTAGTTTATTTTCACATACGCATTTATGATAATATAATCAAAGCATTCACAATATCGCAGTTATCATTTTCAATAGCTGTGATTAACTTTCATGTTTAGTAGATGCATCCCGTGAGTGCAAAGCACAGCGATTTGACTAAAATATGGATGTTTCAGTGTGTTTTGCACAAGTACAAATAAAGAAACATTGATAAATTTATATCATGTAATTTGTCAGTCAATTTTTTATTGTGACAACTTGCAGATTATATTTAAGTTGACTGAATACGAAAATTTCGAATGCAATTTATTATCGTGTTATATGTTATTGTGTTAACGTCAAAAATGTATTTTCCCGAAGGGCTAGGCACGGGAGTGTAAGACAGTGGCACGATTCGGCAGTAACATGATACACCCCATGATGGAGTAGTGTGTGCAGCTATGGCCGCGTGGAGTACCGCGGCGCGCGCGCGCGGCGCTGCTTGGTGCGCAGCGTGCGCAGGATGCGGCGGATGGACAGCACCTTCAGCCGCATGTGCAGCGCCACGTTGTACCACAGGCACATCGCCTGCAGAACGACCGACGACACTTGTTCATACACCAGTTTTATAACACAACTAAATGAAACCTGATATAAATTATAGCAACATTTTATCAAATGCGATCGTGATCTATGATAGTAATTGACGTATGTATCCGTAGATAACAGTAGTTAAATTACTGAGCTTAAGTTTTGAAGGCTATTTAAAAATATCCGGCAGGCAGATTGACCACATACCGCTATGTTACCAGACTTACGAAGTTGTGGGGAAAACTTATGGATTGAGAAGTAAGAAGAATTGCATTTAATGACAACTTTTACTATTACATCATCTCCACACGTTCCACAAGGAGCATGCAGAGCAGCATCGAGTGCCAAATATACCTTCTATCTTTACAAGCCTCACTCGCTTATCACTTTTCCATTCAACTATGCATACAATAACGCCACAGTTCCATAGGTAAAGGAGTATTGATGTGATACTGACCCGGATGCGGTTCTGAAAGCGCGGGTCGGAGAGCATGTGCTGGTCGGCCTTGGCGGCCGTGCTGGAGGGGTAGAGCGCGAGGCAGCCGTAGAAGGCGTCGAGCAGGTCGCTCAGCTGGCGCATGGCGGCGCCGATGGCGGCCGAGCACGCCGCGCAGTCGAACGACACGCACACCGCCGCCCGCCCTGCGCGCACGCGCCCGCCGTTACTCGCTACTCGCCGCGCCTCACGTACTCTACTACTACTTACATACTCTACTATATAGCATGAGGCCATGCCCGTATCACTTTCAAGGAGTAGGCGCCCATGTTCTACCGTTGTGTTATAAATATCTCCAATATTTATAACAGTGACAATAATAATACTATGTAACTTACATGCGGCGATCTGATTCGACCCTAGTTCCGAGCCTGTGCGATGGTATCAAAATCATATATCAATGGTCGACTGCCAGATTCACTAGCCACTAAATCAACAGGCCAGTGATATGGAATGAACGCATCGATTTTGTATTGTAATGTGTATTCTTAATAAATAAATCTATAGAGCATCTTAAAACTATACATTTTCATAATATAAGATTTCTTTTTCGATACATCGTTCATCGTGTTATTTATTTTGACATATACCGTCATTGTCATCCTCGGTGACGGAGATTTCTTGTCCATCTAATAGATCAGTGGACAAGTCCTCGCTGGAACCCTCCACGGTAGTCAGTCGTCGGGTCCTATCCGTGCACGGGGTTGGGTTTATGAATCTAAAATAAGAGAAATTATTTAGAACGGAATAATAACGGAAATAGTAAGAGCTTGCTACACTTAGCTAACTTTCTAAGTACAACGACTCTGATGAAAATAACCTCGACACTAAATGCCAACCTGAAAATATGTCACTATGTATGTATGTCAGTTATTAAAACTATAATATCTGAATATACATAGTTGATTACAAAACCGGAAAGTACTCAATAGTTGACATCCGCTAACAATAATTGAGCTGTGACACCTGCGGAAGGGTAACTGACTATTTTATACTGCAATTGTACAATGTTATCCAATTATTGTTATTATATAAAAGAAACGCGTCCGAATTTAGTTAACAGAACAATATTATTATTGATTCGGACAGAACGATTATTATTACCTATACCTTGCACATTCCTATACGTATACATTTGTCATAACTTTATACATTTACTTCAACAAAAGCCGAATGATAGAAGGTTCCTCATCATAATTATACATTCACTCGCAAAATCCTGCTAAGGATATCACTTTTTATACCATTATTATTTACAATTGTCACAGCTTTCTACAAAATTTACGTGAACGTAAGTATGTCTCTCACTTATAATCCAGCACCTTCTGTACTATAGAGGGTATAATGTTCCTCTGGGAGCACAGATAAGCATCTTGCTGGGCCAGCGTCCGACCGGCTATTTTGGCCTGCAGCTCCAACCAGATCAGGTCTTTTAGCTCGTTTTGCCACACCTGCTCCTCGCGACTTATCTAGAACGATCGAAAATGAATTTTTGATAAATAATAACATAACTTGAAAAATTGGTAGAATAACTTATTAGGCTCATGAGGCACACTATTTCTTGAGAGTAGATATCTTAGTTCCAAGTGTTGTCAAAACGTGAATGATTATTTTTCAGTAATGACAACGTGCCATCAAAATATTGTCGTCATAATCAATCCAGAATTTATGGAGTTTACAAAGCATGAAGCTACTAACAGTGCGTCTACACCCTTTCTCGATGTTGCCCATGTTGATGAGCATGCTGAAGGTCTTGTGGAAGCTGACGCGGCTGGCGGGCAGCTCGTCGTCCGGCCAGCGCTCCTGGACGTCGTCGTCCGCCGCGCGGCACTTCAGGCGGGACGCGAGCGACATGAACCGGTTGCACGATTCCACCTGCGAGTTCAGGATCTGAAATAATATATGACTTCATGTATCTGTATACTTTGATTACACGTGTTACAAAACGAAACCAATACATATGTGCATTATACATATTATATCTGGTCCGTATTTCTCCAAAGGGGTAGGCAAAGTGTGATACACTCCATCGATTCACCAGTTATATGTCATACACCAAGCACAAATCCATAGCTACCACCGGAAATTAATGTTACAAAAGCCCAACAATGCATTGTGGAAACCGGGGATCGTACCCAGGATCAACACAATCGCAAAACCAACGGGGTAGTCAATGTTACGTTACTAAATAAATATGATATTTACCAGAGTGGGGATAGCTGTGGTCGGAGCTGGCGACGGCAGCGAATCCGCCTTGTTATCTCTCTCTCTCCCCATCTCTTGCTTCCAGTCGCGGTCCTTCGATCTTATCAGCTTAACACACGATCGCTTTGTTCTCTCTGTAAATAAAATATACCGACATGAAAACAATACATTGGAATCTTTGAATACCTTTGTTACCGTTATTCAAGAAAGACATGAAAAAGATTTTTCTTCAAGGTTGGCAAGGCATTGGCAAATCGGATGGCCCGTTTGCCACGTACAATTTAAACATATAGAAAAAAATTACGTGTTCATACCGGGCGGTATCGGCTGAGTCGGTTCGGAGCTTTGCTTCTTGTTTTCGCTAATTGCGATCCGCGGAACGGCACCACTGCAACAGACAACAATAGAACATTATGTATAATGTAAATTTTCAACTCGTACTTCGGCATTCACACGATGTGACGTCACATTGACACGACACGCTTCGACTGTTGGGTCATTACTATTATAGGCGTACTGAGTTTCAGGTCAGTCTTTTACAATATTCAATTAGTAGGTAATCAAAAAATATGAAACCGATTAGAAATAGACAATTGGTTATTTTGATGTTCATTAAATTTGTATTTTATAGTTCGTTTTATTAAATATGAAATCACTAAGCAGACGTATTGTATAATAACAGCAAGTAACTATTACATATAAAATTGTATATGAACTTAGTCGAGGAAACATTTAAATAGCATGATGTAAATAAAATGCAATTTTATAGTCTCAAGCGTTAACTCGCTGCCATTTATAGCCGTTTAAAAACAAAATGCCATATTATATGGTTTTACATAATATAGAAACATAGAGATATAACGCAACAGAAAGTACGAGAAAATACAGTTCTTTCAAAATGAATATTATGTACGTATATATATTACATGTTACATTTGATGTGTTTCGTTGATTGGTTTGGCGGGAAGGCTATTCAAACTCATTTCATTAATGACGTAAATAAAAACCTATTGTAAGTGTATCGATTAAATGCGATAGTCAAAAACGACTTTAATTTGATTTTGAATTTCGAATAATGGAATAGAACAAAACGTTTAAACTTTTAGCCGGACGAAAACGTTTCACCGACTTGTATGTGCCGTTGCCTGTTAGAAATCTGTGCCGGCATCTATTTTTCCGGATATAAACAACTTGAAGACATTCAAAATGAGAATGAATAGGCACTTTCTTTTCTAGCGTGCTACATTCTAACATGGACTCATTATCTAGTAAGATGTTATTTACAGTCAAGCTTATACATATAGAGTAACAAATTGCATATATAATATATTGCATATATGTATACCATTAGGATTAAATGCTAAAACTAATTAATGTTATCATAGTACTAGTGTAGTATTAAACCAGTAAAGCGCTAATTACTGATCGCTAACAATTATAAAGCTATGTAAACACCAGGCAAGTTTAAAGCTCGCTAAGCTTTGTACTAACCGCCGCACTGATTGCGCTAAGTGGATAGTCGAGTGCTAGTTCGATTACCCCCGGCTATGTCCTTCCATAAAGTAATCATATACCTATTCCGAATTAACTAGCGCTAATAAAAAATGGAGAGGATTACTTTTAAAATAAAAACAAGCTACGATAACACTTTAATGTTTAGGTAATGTTGTATGTCCGTAATTTGTTTCAACTCTTCGCTTCCATCGGATGCGAAGAGCTGAAAATCGAGCTCAGTGGCGTGAAATTGGAGAGGGCTATGTCCTGCAGTGGACGGGAGCTGGCTGGTGATGATGATGACATAGTTTGTTTGCTTTGTTCATATTTCTGTTAACTGTAAAAAAAATGTATTCTTACCGCTTAAAACCTTTTTAACGACTGTTTCTAAGCGCCATTCATACAGTCCGGTACGTGGTCGATTGCTCATACGAGTATGAGTATATATGGGTGATAGGGGCCACTTATATAGTACCTACTACACTTTAGTTAATAAAAATATTCTTTGCTATTTCAGTTCTACTTCTTAGCACCACACGTAATACGTACATACTCGTTACATTTCTGACAGAATCAAGTCAGTGCAACTGATAAGATAACGGTACCTGCTGATAAGTATCTATTATATATTCATATGTGTGTGTTTGATACACTTATAATAATATACGCAAATTAGCAGGCAGTGCGAACAGCTGAAAATCGGGCTCAGTGGCGTGCTATTGGAGAGGTCTATGTCCAGCATTGGACGAAAACGGGCTGATGATGTTAACGATGACATGTACATATTAATAAATATGTATTTTAAATGTCTATTTCGTATTTTCAATACGTATAAGATTTTCTGTTCATCTATAATTTTAATTTTTAGTATCTATAAGAATTCTTTCGTCGGTAATACATAGTTTGTATACGAAGTTATAACTTTATTGATTTATGAGAACCATGTAGTTTATAAACTCAATGTATATATAAATACGTAGATATTAATACATGGGTCTTATGGAATAAATGATTCGTTGGTCTATCGATATAATAAAACTTTACAATGTCAGCGCTCGGGGATGAACCTACGTCGGTAGTTCGCGTGACAATATAATTTTAGACACACAAAAAAGGCCTGGGGCGTTACCTAACTCAGACTAATCAATTATTGACACTGTTCACGTATCAATCGGCTGTAGTCCCGTGTAGCGCAGATCAAAAAGCATTTATATTATAACCGAACAAAGCATAGTACGGTGACGGCTGAGAGTGAATAACCACGAACGAATGAACAGACGAGCGAACGAAATATCGACCGTTTCTGCAAATAAATATTTGTAATGAACACAATACTAGACAGTAATGCTAAAAAAAAATAGAGATTTTCATAATTTACCATTTAAAGGTTTGATAACTGTATCTTTCGATCCATAACACTATAATCCCAGAATAGTTGATTAGCAGGAGAAGACGTGGTGCTCGCGTTTGGGTAGAAACGAGATTGTAACACATACAGCATGTATGTACATATGTATGTTTTCACTACACTCTACTCGTACGATTGCCACTGTACTGATGTATTCCGGTACTGTTTAATATAAACATAGCAACGACATTATAAACGTGGTTAGGCATAAGTGTAGTGCACGGCATCCATATAACTGTGTTGGTCTCGTGTGCTAAGTGGCTGTGACGGCTTAGCTATGGATTGTGAGTTGGATTTTTACCCAGAGCAGACAGGTAATGTGTTTTTATTGTGTCTCGTTTTAAATTTGTCAAAGTAAATATGTGTTTAGTAGTACATAGTATATACATAAATAGTTTAACAGCTGACCGGTTATCATTTTAAGGTCTCGTCATTGAATTGTCATAAAACATCATAATGTATTCCCATCTGCGTCTGAATGAATGTCAGGAGCTCCCTATGTCTTTAAAGGACAAAAGCGCCTAGTAATTTGCTCAAAATGACGTAGTCTCATTGAGTGGAAAATAGACATACTCATATGTAGTTTTGATATTAATTCGTTAATATTGCACGTAAGGTATCATCATCATTATCAGCCCGCATCCGTCCACCGCTGGACATACATAGGCCTCTCCAATAGCACGCGCCACTGAGCTCGATCTTCAGCTCTTTGCATCCAACCGCTGCCAGCCACTTTATGTGTAACTACTGTCACTTCACCTAGCTGGAGGGCGTTCTACGCTACGTTTAAAAGAAAATACAAAAGTATAAAAAAATAAAGAGCAAGAAAAATGAAGAAAAAAGAAGTGAAAAAAAGAAGAAAGCAGGGCAGGTTTGCAAGAGATATTTCGCACTCGGTGCTCTCTATCTACCCCATAAGAGTCCTGGCGAGATTATATAATAATTATAATAGTTCTTGTAATTATAGACTACAAAAATCTACCCGACCAGTAGTACCTGAGAGCAAAAATATGTCTAGGTACTAGCTACTAAAACTCATTCTGCCTTCGACTAACCAAGAGTGACATTAATAGAAGGCATAAAGGTCGTTAACTATGAGTCTGTCGGTAATTATCGTTTTCCACGAGCAGCCCACAAAGAGGGCGAAGGGTTTTGACTGACGGCGAAATTAGTTAAGCGATTGGATTCTTCCTTGCGGTTGTTGCGAATAGTCTAATAGTCTTAGAAGAGAATTAGCTCGCTGAATCATAAGTACCTACATATACCAATCCTGATTAAGATTCGATGCAAATGTCTATTTTATATAGTATCTACGCAATTTTAGGTGGCCTGAGTGCAATGTATCATTAAATATATGTGTAAATATCGCATCAACATCTACATATATGCATTAGATAAAAAATTGTTGTAACCGGTGTATGGCTGATTAAAGTGCATACAGCGGCGTACGTTTGGAGAGATCTATTCTTACGAATATATTGTACATATATTTACGATTACAGTTAGGTTTCATTTACCGTAACGTCCACCTCCATTGGTACGACTCGTGTTGAAGGCTTCTCGTTGTAAAATTACATAATATATATACTACAGGACGAGAGGCAAAGAACAAACTTGAGAATAAGATAAAATGAGAAATCAGGAGAAGACAGCAAAAATATAGAATATCTCTCTCTAAACACACATATATATGTTTGTGATAGATAAATGTGAATTATCTTGCTTCTCTGAAATAACATTTAGGTATAAAAACAAGACTGCGTCCGAGAGGTCATTAAAAACAAAAAGAGCGGCGTGCATCTATGAGTGATAAATTTAGAAGGCCGGCGGGTTTGCAATGAAATCGATATTTGCACACGGTATTCTTCGCCTGCTAGCTATATTTACCTCCGTTTCTCCTTATCACGTATCCTGGCGCGCGGGGGGGTTGTGCCAAGCAGGTCAGCCTCCGAGCCATCGCCGTACTCCGCGAGGAGGTACTTCGACGAGTGCCGAGGATGCCTCATCACCACGTCTTTGGTGTCGCTGGTGATCGAATAACGTCGTGTTAGACACATAATAATAAAAAAATATACAATAAATTTTATGAAGTAGAGACTGCTGTAGTTGATAAACATGTATTTATTAAAAATCCACTTTCCCACTAACTATTCACGTGTTATCATTTAATTATCATTAAAACGTTAAACTAAACAGCACATAAAATTTAGAAAGCCACTTACAACTAGTTCACAGATTGAAATTAAATTATTAATGTGATAAATTCAAACTCAACATAGACTTTAAAAATGAAAAAACAACTTTTAAACCCATATAGACCTAGCATCAACAAGGGATTCCAGAGATATTAGCCGAAGGTTGGGATGTACATATTGGTGTTATGTATTAGGTATTTTATATCTTGCCATGATATCATTGGCACGATTATGTATATTTCGAGTCTTGCCGCAGTATCATTGGCACGATAAGGTATTACGAGTCCTGCCGCAGTATCACAAAGATGATAAGGTATTTACAGTCCTGCCGTATTATCCTAATCGGGTTCAGTCACCTCTGCGACATTGAAGTCATCGTTATTTAACGCAAACATAAGTCATTAATAATATCAATAAATTAATCGGAGACATTGTCTGAACTACGATCTATAAATAGCTATCCAATGTGCCCAATATGTGCGTTTTGAAAACATAAAACAATGAGTCATACCTAATTTTACATACCTACCTATCTACAAGTGTTTTTTTCGTGTGTGTAAAAGCTACAGTGTAGAACTGACTGAGACTGTGAACTGATCTGACTATGGTCGTGTCCAAATTACTAAAAATAGTTTCGTAAATTGCACGTTTTCATAACAGTTTATAAAAGACACCTACCTACCTTCTAAATCATATGATTTAGAGTCGTGAATTACATATATGTAGGTATGTAGTTTACGTAGTCTCTAACAATAAGTAATAGAAGTTTGAGATATCAATTTAATCACGAGACGAAACATTGTAATTAAATATAGAGGGCTCTGATGGTTCTATTTAAATACGAAACCCTTAAAAAAATAAAAAAATATGTCGTTACTATAAATTAGTAAATAAATATGATTCTTTCAGTATGTCAGAATTTCCCGACTTATGATAATTGAGATTTTAAAAAATGAGTTGTAAACAGCCCCTTAATATACTATCATTAATTTCCGAAAACTACCAAACCGATTTCAAAAATTTTTTTTCCTAGCAAATTAAAACATGAACTCTCAAATTAAAAACGTAGGTACGTACTATTTTTATTTTCACAATAAACAAAAATAATTCACCGAGAGCTATGGCGACGCGCACGTAATGTACCTAACATTAAAAAATTTTTACTTGTAATCAATAAAGCGACTATTTATCATTACAAAACATAAATTAATTAAATTCAAATCATGAACAATTTAAGAAAGAATCTACAAACGTAATTTTAATGTACAAAATCTATTATTACATTTTTACTCACAAGTGGGCGGACATCGGCTAATTTCCAATACACCAACATTTCACTATGAATTGTTTCTGAATGTTTATACACATGATTATATAACCGGTTTAACTCTGTACGTTTCCAGAAATGGCGTGACTAGTTCCGGACCTGTAGGACGGCCCTCATCATGAGCACCCGCCGATTGCAGCGAGGTCGCGGCGGAGACTGATCAGTATCCGTATAAACATTGTATATACACCAACATTTTAAAGCTTACATTTATTCACCAGCTACAGTCTCAGTATTGGACCAGACTTTCCTTAACAACACCTCGCCGACCGTAGAGCGTATACGAATTTTGTTATCACGAATCAACCTACGTCCGGGTACGTCTATTAAAAACGGAACACAACGTCACATGGGCCATATAACAATATATGATTAATACACTATCTCAACATGTATGTAGATATGGACGAGTCATACACACTCACTGACGCACTGATACAAAATAGCATTACGTAGTGCGTAACACACGAATATATTCACAAACATTTAAATATTTTTCGTTGTTTCACAAATATTTTTGTTTGTGTACTATACATTGACAGTACCTTTTTAACCACCATAAAAAGTTAAAGACTTTTGTTAAAAGCATGATGATATTCCTTAACTGACAATGAGTCGGGAAAAATCATGCATCTTGAGACTTTCAGCGGGGCTCGATGTGTGGAACATTTAAATCTGAATAAAAATAATGTATAAGTGAATTGTTGTTGGCAAAATATTCTAAAAATCATTTCGCGACAGCTTGTCTATCTAACAAGAATAACTCAAAGTAGTTACATTCCATTCTCATCGTTCAGATTTCGATCAAAAATAATGAAATATTTGCAAAGCTTTTATTTTACCTGACATTTTGACTACAACATAAATAACAATGTTTATTATAGGAAGAATTTCATTTAGAACATTATGTAACATCACGTTTGTAATCCCCGAAGGGGTTAAGCAGTGGAATGTAGTACAGCCCCACGTTTCACCAGTGACGTTAACGACCCATGGAATAGGTCACCGCCTATTGCCGTACACCGGGCACAGATCCAGACTCGGACTCACTACTAGAAATTAGAACATAATACTACATTTTGTCCTTTACTTTACGAAGACATTGACTAGGATAATTTTTAAATGCAGGCGAAGTCGGAGCAGGCCGCTAGTAATGAATGAAGGATATAAATCGTTTTATTTTGAATTTTTATTTGAACTGCAGCCAACATTTTCACATTGGCGGATATATGTTCTGTTTACGTCTTTGATAATATAAACAACGGCGCGCATATACATAGTCGATAACAAAACCGTATGAAAACTGAAAGTTATTAATGCTACTGCCATCGTTCGAGAACACATTTAACATTTCACGATCTTGATCGTGACATTTTACTCCTGAACTTTACGGTATTCACATATTCACAGGACATTAATGTTTATAAATCTCTTTATTAAAATATGCTCAAGCAACTATAATATTGAATAGAAAGCACAGTGAATGTATTAATGGAAAACAAGTTTTTTTTTTTGATTCAGTGGCCTAATTCATTATTTACACGATATTATATATTTACAACTGGGCCGTTGCGGCGAGATGTAAAATATTATCCAGCACTTTACTTTAACCAACAATCTTAGAATAATATGCATCAAAAAAGCCAAAGGCATCTTTGCGTGGCCTCTAAAGTGGCGTTAAAGAGTTTCGGCAAATACGCGGTGTTTAGGTAAAAAATAAGTCTGAAGGTTACACGTTCGCGTATAGACACCTATACAACATGTTCACTTCAAATGCTCAATACAATCATTTATTTTCACATACAAACACCAGTCTTATTATCTGAGAGGTCAAGAACCGAAATCCGGCGGCTGGCTGAGAATGTTAATAAGTTTTATCGTGACGGTATTTTTTCCAGTTATCCTCAAGTTATACAAATATTAAAAACGTGCCGTCGCCGCGCGGAGCAGCTCGAATTGAATTTAGAAAAAAAATGTGGACTGAATCCACGTGCTTCATTCAAAGAGTGCGTGGAAATCACGAGCTGGTCGTATTCAGATTCCTTAGTACATAATATATTAAAAATCAATTGACTTATTGTGCCCCCGTAGGACTACACAAAATAAAGACTGTAGTCCTAAGAATGTAATCCGCGAAGAGATGGGCAGAGAAGTGTAATACTCCCATTTTATATCAGTAATATCATAATATGTAACGGTCCCATGAATAGGGGATAGATAGAGTAGACAGAACCGAACTAATCGTAAGTGATTCGTAGGATAGTTGTTCCAAAGGTAGGTAAAAAACGCCTAATTCATGTTTGTGGTGGTGCAAACAAGCGATTGTAAGGGCTTCAGATCAACTCAAACATCTGTTTGATTGTCAGCTTATGCCACGATATACATATGTACATATAATATATCAAGTGATAACCCAACATGTTACAGCAAACAGATGATTGCATTATTTCTTTAATAGGGTCTTAGAAAACATAAATTGCACTACACTTTTAGTTCATTTTTTCCTTTAACGTTACGTCCGCGTCGTCATGTGTTATAATTTATAGACATTTCCAGACGAGACATTTGCTCGTACCTAGAAATGTTCCACAAAATTATTAAATACAAATATTTATTACATAAACACAAAATTATTACATACATACAAATATTAATATACTTAGGTAGGTATGTGAAAAATAGAAGACGATTCTAAAGAAAATTTAAGGTTGTTTGTTAATATATAATATATGCATTTCTTTCTGGAACGTTTCGTAGTTGATACGTTTAGTCTTCCGGATGTGTTGCATACATTGCATTTACAAGTAATATATTTTTGAAAGACAATACATACCGCGGGGAATGTGCCCCGTTTGCGCAAATTCTGCACTGATGCTCATGCGATGTTGCACAAATTGCGCAAATGGGCTGCAACTAATGCAGGAGCTTGTCAAGGAAAACCTCGAATACTCACCCATCTAAATTCGTCTGAGTATCCATGACCAGTACAGGCGTTAAATCGTTTAATATATAGACCAATATAATCAAAAAGACATCTCAGAGCTGACAATCTGGCATCACGAACCTTCGATGGCCTTATCAATTCACTGATCGTACAATAAAGAATGAATAAGTATTGTCCGGTACGTCAAAGGGTACGGCACGCATTGTGTGTTCGTTTATTTTAATTTAAGAACATACTTCCTTTTTAGGGTCTCTTGGTGTAGATTTATATGCCACGAGCGTAGTATGCGCTTAGAATCTTAAAATGTATGCACATAATAAGTATAGAAATATACTGTGTGTGTGTGACCATGTCAACCAAAAAAGTTAATCTGCGGGTCAATATACCAGAGACAACATTATTATGAAGGTATTTTGAACGGACAGAAGAAAGTAAAGACAAGTTAAATACTAAAATTCTTTCAAATATATCGGCCAATGAATGTTCAACTTAAGTTTTTCAATGTTTTTATAGCAACTAAATATTTTTAAATATGATAAAAATAGCATGTAAATATGAAAAACCTTCGTAGATTAAGTCGTTTCTGTAACATGTGCAGCATTCTCGAAGTGCCAAGATCCAGATTGGTACACGAATCACTCGATTACCACAATAACAAAAACTTCGTAAAATACACAGAAATAATTCTAAACACCGATACAACTGGCCGACGTCTATGCTCTAGGTGCCACACTTCGGGATGAGCTGATGGTCGCGGCGTTGCGGTCTGTCCTTGTTCCTACGTCACGTCAGGTTCACGCTGAAACGTAATAGCCCTCCAAAGGAAAACTGAACTAGGGCTGAGAGCTCCGAAGATAATTTTATCTCTACCAAATTATTATTGACATACGACTTGAAAAAAAAATTAAAGATATTAAGACAGGAGTTCAGTGAAGACAGTATTGTACGTACATATGTATATATTATGAAGTGGTCTATCATAGCAACACATTTGACTCCCGAACAACACGTAAATAGCTCCGTGTAACGAGCCTCGAACTGCAAGCTGTTAGACATTACAACAGTACGATTGGTCGTTTATATTGCTTACTTGCAATATTATTGTTTGGACGGATATGTCATATGATATTAATAATTTTTGTTTACGTATGATAACCTTGTTTATTGCATTCCTTAACGTTATTTTAATATGATGCTCGAAAGCACCGATCGACACCTGGCATTTAATAAAACTAATCGTATTTTATAAGTACAGCGCAGAAAGTATTACACGATCGATTCACGAATTGCGCCTTGATTGTCTAAATGCTGAATCATGATAAACACCTGCCGGCTACTGAAACAACACGGAATGTCGATTGTATATCTTACAAATTTTCAACATGCTTAAAAAATTCAACATTTTCAATAGTTGCAACACATAAAATATTTGAATGTTTTTTCATATTCTACGTCTAGGTCTTCGATATATCATAATGAGTATTATTCATAATTTTACCACTCGCACATTTAATATACTACGATTTGACGCATTACATTAACGTTACGTTACTAATCGCTATAAGTACATAATACTGATTTAATCAGGCATGTATGGATATGATAAACAAGGGCTAGTTATATCACGTTTCCGTGCAAAGTTAGTGTTTTGCCAAACTGACAAAAACAACTTGCAATGCAATTTTGTTATTTTCATTATAAAATGTTTGATTTTTTCAGTCATATTCGATACAATCTAATTAATTAAAGATCATCACGGTAATATTTTGCTGGTACGGTTATCAGCGTACGTCTCTTCCCTAACCTGTCCTGTGCAACCCTAGAATAGGTATGAGTACCTACTGGTATCATCTTCCCACAACTGACCAATGACAATAGCGTGAAGTGGTGTGAGAAACGAGTTTTTATTTATATAGTACGTGTGGTAGAGTAACCACCGACGGCATGAGCGTAATACGCGAGACAAGCTCTGGCTCATTTCAAACGATGTTATCACGTGCTGGAATCTGCATAGAATCGGCTGACCTTATGGTTCAGTGATTTCTGACTCTGACCGCTAATCCCGAGAGTACGGACACGATTCCCACCCACGATATAATTGGTACAAAATGAGCATCAGCTCTGTTTTTCAGCTGCTGAAACCATAGCATAGTATCTGCCTC
>DWME01005121.1:0-15335 GCA_018244795.1 Parelbella ahira ahira | reverse complement strand
CGGGGCGTGCGGCGGCGCGGCGGGCGGCGCGGCGGTCACGCGGACGCCAGCGGCTGCGTCACGACGGGCGAGCGGCGCCGCGGCGACGCGTCCTCGCCCGCCTCGCCGCCCGCGCCGCCCGCGCCCGCCGGCTCGGTCAGCCGCAGCGCCACCTCCAGGTCGCGCAGTACCTGCCAACCGCAACACACACTCAGTACCATTCCTGGCAATTAAAGTCAAACACAAACCTGTCTTAGGACCTCGCTCCTAATTTTTCCCTTTTATTACAATAAGTAACGCGATAGAAAAACGAGTGACAAGTGAATGCATTTTATTCAAAGGTGGCATGAAATAGTTAATATATTAAAATTTTAAACAGAACCGTTTATATTCTATTCAGCTTTTTTCATTGCCAGTCAACAGGTAGTACAGTCGACTGGAAGCTGTTACGCGAAAGTGGTCAACGCGAGTATGAAAGTGGGTATCCCGCTAAAACCAGTATTGCCGTTGTTACAGCACGACACTACTTGCCTTTGCCGTGTTTGCGTGATAGGGTTGCCAGGCTGCATGCGATTATAAAATCTTTAAAACAAAATATGTGTAACGTAACACAAAAATTCTTGTAAATCACGCCTGTAATCCCAGAAAAGATAAACAGAGGAGTGCAGTACTTTCCCACGTTTTCCAAGTTACGTTTACGTTCCACATAGAATAAATAGGTGGTGAGCTTGTTGCCATACATTACTAGAAAGCCACTACTAGAAAGTATAAGAAAAATCCAATAGTGCCCAACCCAGGATTCAAACCCAGGACACCTCTCAATCAGCAGTCGCGCTTGCAACCATTAGACCAACGAGGCAGTCAATTTGTAACATAATATTAATAAATTTGTAACATACTGTTATCATACAGCGTCATTGACATTTATGAAATCACATCGGTAAAACAGGCAGAAATGGGAGTGCAGTCACCACTTTAACTAACGCAGTGCGAACTGATTTAGAGCCTTGATTGCCCAAAGAAATACGTATTTTAGACAGCCATAAACGACTCGGACAATACAGTCCAGACTGCAGTTTCTCTAAGCTAATAAACTGGAGGACCAAACGTAAGAGCTACCGCTATATATCGGCGATATATGTCCACATTGGAGATATTGTCAGTAGGCGACAATGGGCTGCGTACCTCGGTTTCCTTCTGGTCGAGGAGCGCGAAGCGGCGGTCGAGCGCTGTGAGGTGCGCGAAGGTGAGGTGCAGGTGCGCGTGCAGGCCGAGCAGCGCCAGCTCGCGGAAGTGCGCGGCGTACATGTGCGCCACCACGTGGAACAGCAGCCGCACCACCCGCCGCACCACGCCCTCGAACTGCGCCGGGAACTCGTTAGCTGCAACGCCACAGTGTCCACGTTATACATCTGTTCCCTTAACATCTAATGACTGTTAACATCGTTTTTATATAGAGTGGACATGGAGCGTGATTTCTTTAAATCGTAACGGAACATCGGAATATTCAAGTTGTCACCCGAACAAATCAGTTAATAGTTAATAAATTGGGAATGTCAAAAAATTCATGTAACTAGTCTCAATTGGTGTGTTCCGAGTCCTGCTGTAAGGGACGTCTGAAAGCGTTATACAAAACGAACAAGCCAATTCTTGATGGTCTAAGCTAAGCTTTTCTAGGCACTGTCAAGGCTATACTTATCTGAAGAGCTGTGCCAATTTTTGATGAGCACTTTCGAGCTTTGGAAGGCTGATCGCATACGATCCTCTCTAAGTTATCAAATTAGTAATTCCGGAAGAAATTTTAGCACTTTAAAAACGACTAAAAAAGCTATTGGCCATTTGGGAATCTTATCAAAATTCAACAAGTTGGACTTTCGCCGACCAAGTTTTGAATATAACGACTGGACACACATTTATACAAATTACCAAATAAACATAAATGTTTATTGACATTGTTTTAAATTTTTATACATTTTCCTTCTTATATTTTTTAACATTAAAATCAAGACGTAAATAAAGAAAAGTAAAAAAAACAAGACGCAAACATAAATGAAAGATTATATGTAATGACTTAATGAAAATACATCGACGTTGCTATAAAATGTACGCGTGTTGTATCATATTAAGCTCATTACAAGCAATATCCCAGTCCTCGCCCATAAATGGAAAGGGATGTGCGAACACAATACATCCAGCCGTAAAAAGGCTAGGATACTCTGTAGTGTACACTGCGGGAATTGTGAAAAAAGAACACATTTGACTCTTTCCAAGATACGACGCTTATTAGCAAAAATACACTGCTACATATTAAATGATGTATTTCAACATTATGTAACATACTCAGATGAAGATGTCGATAGTAAGTTATTAAAGAAATTCCTATTTATCACTACAGTGCACGGGGATTCTCCACGCTCCCAAAGAACGTGTCTAACACAAGTTGTAGTTACACTTTAGCAAATGTTAAAAGTGACATGCGTATGACAACATCGAGAAACTGTAATCGGGGACAAACGGGCACACTAACCGTATTTAGTGGGGAATATGGTCTCGTCGTTGACAGTCTTTTGCGTGTAGGTCATGACGTAGTCGACGTACTGCGGCGCGGCGACGCGCGACTTCTTGCCGCGCTCGTCGTACCACGCGTACGTGCGGCCGCCCGGGCCCGTCATGTCGGCGCACGTCGCCGCCGTGCAGAACTCCGACACCGTGCCGTACAGCAGGTTCACGTGGTCGAACAGCGCCAGCGCTGGAAACAGATCACATTCACTCTTAATTTCCTCTGCTAACTTAAAACTCATTTTTCGAAAACGTTTTTATAAAGAAGCACTGAATGATATTATTATATGGTAATTAGAGGAATTCTAATCATACATATCTTACTATTTTTTTCCGTATAAGTTAGTATTTGTCCTCAGTCCGACCTGATAGAAAGCAATGAGTGTCCTATGGTGCCCTTAATTAGTAAATATTCATTCATAATTTAGTTTGAGTATCAATTACGTTAAGGATAATTCCGTATATAATTTCTGTGAATTATGAAATCGGCTAAATGTATCGTGTAGCGCGGAACGTGCCAGCGTTCTCAATATGAGTATAACGTAAATAGACGCGAGCAGCGGCGCGCCGAGGTGCCCGACTTGCCCAGAAAAGGTTGCCGTTGGACGTATCAATCGATTTCTTTTTACAGCTTTAACCCTTTAAACGAGCGGACAAGCCGAGTGATGGCAACTGATGGTTGCCACTTTTATGTTAAATAATCACAAACATAATATTACATGATTATTTAATAAGCGATGGCTTTGTAATATAAATTTTACCGTCATCACAATTCGTTCCCATCAAGAAAAATAACCTTGTGATTCGAAGGATCTTAAATAACTTAATTATAAATTGTATTTATAAACATTCAACTGCCTGCCTCGTTTGGTCCCGGTGTATGGCAATGTGTAAGTATCTATTGACTGGTGAAACGTGTGAGTGTACCAAAATCCTCTGCCCACCTCTTGGAAGATGACACGTGCGATGTTACGTTTTTGTAAACAACGGGAATAACTAACCTTTTACGTGTCAGGAACGGCTCTAAAAAAAAGATTATTACTCTAATATTGGATTTATCGCAAAAGAATATTACAATGAGGGTCCAAAGTGAAGCCTCCTTATTTCATAAAATACTTCTAGTTCCACAATGATAATTACTGTGACTATACTATTAGAGCGTGCGTCAGACTAATATAAATAATATTATTATGTTAGCAACTAAAAAACACACTACGGTTTGGTCTGTGACGGTTAAAAAGTCGTCTAAACCATAAAACAAGTTATCCACAAAACAAATGTTACTTGGAAATACTCGATAGATGCTCGTTTACCTGACTTGACACAATTTATAGGTTTGCTCGTGAAGTATAATTGGTTATAAATCCATACTATGTTTTAAATTCAAGAGAAAAACAGTCAACATAGCGTTGGGATAATCCTGGCAGACGAAAATAGTTATAGTCCAACTACAAACAACAAAATATATACTTATACTAGTGATAAAAAGAAACGTAACATCACGCCATTAATCCCCGAAGGGGTAAGCAGAGGGGTGTAGCACACTCCCACGTTTCACCAGTTACGTTTAAGTCCCATGGAATATGCGAATATGCTAAATGCGACATGAAAGTTTGATCACAGTATAATTAAACCTGGATCGTTTGTTTGTTCAATAATTAAACAACCATAATGTTATAATAAAAATATCTCGCATTTTTGCCCGTTATTACTGTCTCTATACAATTTATTTTAAGTAACTAAAGACTGAAAAAGCGACTGGGCACTGTATATTAGCCACTCGAATTATAAAAGATACATTATGTCACATTGTCACATGACCTCAATGAAATGTCAAAAACGTTCGCGCCTGGTCGCAATTTTATTCTTATTCAAATTCCTTCATTTCATCATGTAACACGTATATCTAAATAAATGTCGGTGTGAAATGTTTTATATATGCACGTTTATACTGATAAAAAGACGCAAGGAAAATTATTGTTTTTACCGGTTTTATACTCCTCAAAAAAAAAGTTCGATATATTGGGTGAAAACAAGGCGAAATTAAAAATTAACAGCACTTATATAACTTACACGCAAATCGTTACAGTAGGTAATTAACATGTAATATATGTAAATACGAGTCTGATAGGTATATACGCGTCACCATGGCATTGACAAATTACTTGGACGTGGCCACTTCCGTCAAACGCGCCTCTGTTGCTAAGCGGGTATCAGTAATACTAACAGTGGACAGTATGTACTCAGTACTTGTAGTAAGAGAACCTTCGTCTCGCGCTCTGCTGGCGGTCCGCGGCCGCGGGGCACGTCCGCCCGTGCAAGGTCACACTTTGTATACAGACAATGAGCACACAGCTTTATCGTTTTGATCTTTCAACCGTACTCCGCGCTTTCCATTCTCACGGAATAGTGAATGATTTGTGACATACAAACCGACCTCCACTACGATTACATTTTTGAAAAAAAAATAATTAAAAACGTCAAAAAGGTTAAACGCAATGAAAACAAAACGAAATTGTCTTAATAGGGAAATAATATAGGTACTTTTTTCACTGGTCATCGCTGACAAACCGGATCCGAGCCGCCGACTGACGGCTCAACGGCAAAACGGACGGCTCAAAGTCAATGTCATAAGAGATTGGAAAAAAATGTGACGGACAAGAGGTGAATAATTTCACCGGCCGGTACGGTACGAAAGCGAACGGTACAACTATATGGTCCAAAAGAATTATGTGTATCTTCAGCATTATTTTATACTTCACGAAAGCAAACAACTAACGTACTATTTTCAATTGGCATTGATATTCTTCATCAAAATTTTCTGCTAAGTCGAAGAGCGATTACAAGGAGTCATCTTCAGAGTTGGCAAAACCTAGTCGAGTGTTAATTAGAAGGTGGAGAAAATGGTGTATACTGACTGTGCGAGGCGAGCCACTCGTTGTAGTCGAGGCCGTGCGGCAGGTCGACGAGCTGGCGCATGTCGAGCTCGGGCAGCTTGCGCTCCAGCAGCGCCTCCTGCAGGTACAACTTGGGGTCGCCCGCGCCCTCGCCCTCGCGCTCCTTGCGCCGCGCCTTCCTGCAACCGACAGCGCACACTAATTAATCTCCACTCTTATCCAAAATGAAATAGATCGAATACAATTATTCTCTGGCACATTTCTGACACGTTATAAAGTCCGTGTGTACACGGTAGGGCTGCCAAATTTTTTTGACGCAAATAACGTAGCTGTCAGACTCAGTAATGTGTCAGATTTTTTCTGACAAAACAATTTTCCTACCGAGTTCTCGGAAAGTTATAGCATTCTCGCTGACTTTTTATTTAATAATTTTCAATTATTCGTTTCAAATGTTGATGTTACAAATATAATTTGTGGACGCTCTTGTTTCCGGCGTAATCTAATCACTCTTCAGTTTAGATAACTGTTTTAGTAAAAGCTGAAGAGAGGGAAACAAAAACAACGACACAAATAAAATTACATTATCTGCTATATTTACAAACAAAACTTATTAGATTATTTCGTAAAACATAGGTGGATTATGAACTTGGATTCTGAATGATAATTCTTAGGACAGCCACGTAATCATCACTGTGTAATTTAGGACTTAGGTTATACATTTCGCTTTAATGCTCTCAAGTCTAATTATCAAGTATAAAAAAATCGTACATTAAAGAACATATACCTTCCTTATTTACTACAAAACATTCCGCGAATATCCCCGTGATAATCCAGAGAAATACTCATTCGTACTGTAAACTGGTACATAATTTTATTATGAAACTTCCTCTAAATGCAAAATTATCATTATTTACCTACATGTCAATTGAAGAGCCTAAAGGACGTGTACCGTTCGCAAAATACTTAGGTATACATATATCGCAAGCGATTTAAAGCTTCTCGATAATTTCTAAGGCGTAGGCTGTAAAACTTGGGGTTATCCGCCTCGATGAATCATACAGGAAACTACTTGAAAATATTTTCACGTACTGCGCTGATGCAAGTGTATAAGCGTTATTCATCGCTAGTAACGATAGCCACAGAGAAGTTACTAGTTGAATAAGATAATAAAACAAATCGATATATGTGCGTTAAACAGACGACTTGCGAGACTTACGCTAATCGCTGTTTAAATGTCGCCATAGACGTAGCTACTATATATATTACAGCAAGATATATTCTGATATATTTACAATAGTATCGCTCGAGTGGTCACACACGTAGCGATAACATGTATCTTACTTCCGTTGTAGAAATATGTGAACAGATATAGAAAGACTTACGTACAGCTAGACATTACTACGGTGATGGAGGCCGCGAAAATCGTTACCGACTGTGGTAATTTTCTATAATAAATATATTAAAGCAAAAAATATGTAGGTATATTTATATAATTATATTAAAGCTCCATTGATTACGACCATAATACGAACTCGGCGAATCGTAATGATAGTAATATGATTTAACTCGACCGTTAAGAACGAATTATCAATGAATATAACGAACGATCGATAAACTTTATATACCTACCCAATTTGTTGCCCTTAATGTACAAAAATTTTCATTTACCGAACAGGTAACAATATATCTCTTCCTGGCAGAATTATTTATTGCTCATAAAAGAGACAGCACAGCGTTAAAGCATAGGCAATCATAAATCTGTTTCATTACATGTTAAACAAATGAAATTTGCATTTATTTTTAAATATTATTCATATTGTGCTTGACACTAATATGTACATTCGTAATGACAAAGCATAATTCGTCGCATTGAGTATGATTTCATATTGTGACCAATAGTGAGTTACTACTTTTGTCAACTTTTTACTTGAGTTTTTTGTATTATATAATACCTACTGATGAAGTATCAAGTGAAAACTGATAAATGAAGTATCATGTTAAAATAAGCATTATTACACCAAAATATTTCATTGTACGTGGAGGTAACCCACCCACACATACCCAAACATATATGCGTATTAAACGCATGTATGTTGTATGCTTAACGATTCTATATTTCGTTAAAAATAATGAGGTACAAAATTGAATAAAAATACATGGTCATCATTAAAAAGCATCGCTTTATGTTTTATGTTTTGTTTAATTAATAACTTATCGGCCTAACTATTAGTCTGTTGACATGTTGCATATTATTTAAAAAAATTTAACAAGTACCTCTGTCGGTACAATATGATTTCCTCTATACCAAGTACATGTAAAAATAATAATATCATCGAATAACCAAAGCCACAGTAGTTGTTTGAAGGGAGTTCCCTTATCGCGTTCGTATCGGGCGTAGACAGAGATTATTCTAATCGGATAACGCATGTTGATATGCCTATATGTTGCCTTCAAACATCGACAACAAGGGTCGAGATATTTTATATAACTCGCTAACTTAAACTCGCGAATTTGCTCGCTTTGGAGAAATAAAAAATTAAAAATATATGCGCGGGTCCAGGGAAAGATTAGTGCAAAACAGCAAACGGGTAGCCGGGCAGTGGAACGCGGGATGCGTGTCAGTGAGTGACCCGATAATCTGATAAGCCTGACACACTAGAAGTGCTCAGCGGCGGCGCTCGCGTGAAACGGCCATTGTGTGCTAAGCAGCGGCCGTGGTGCAAACAAACAATGACGACGGCATCATTGCTCCACTAGTAGTACACATCACTCATATTCATTATATGGCACACGTCTAATCTAATCCATGTCGAACGACGATAGATAGGATTATACAATTCGACTGTCACTGTCACATTTAATTTGAACACTTGCAACGTTTCTAAACTCAACACTACGGATTAATTGACGAATCTGAAATAGGTGCAAATCCACAACGATCCAGCATTACTAACTTTCCGAGTAGAGTGTTGATGAAAGTGGAGAGCCACAACAGGAGCATCTCCAGGATACGGTCCACTGGGGCAGCGCGCCCGGCAGAACGACGCTGCCTCGGGTCCGGGCTCTCGCCGCCGCTACCCAACGATTCACATCTCGCACTCTCTGGTTCTTCGTGCCCGTAGGCCACGCACCCGCGAAACGTCACGCAAACGTCATCCTGTGACCGATTCACGCGAGTTCCGGTCAGCCGGCGTAGCGAAGTCGATCGCATTGGCCGCTTTTCGTTCGTGACCGTATTCTTAATGCGACATCGATGCGTTCAAAATGCTAATCGTACCATTATGTGAACTTGAATCCAACACGAAAAGTGCGTTTACCGATGAATAAGCGTTATTTCAAGTACCGTGATGACTGTCAGTTTGATGGTTTCGAACACTCATAAGTATTTCACAAAATAGTGTCACAAACATTTATTTACGAGGCCACGGCAAGATACAATATCCGCGTCGAGGAGATTTCATTTAAATGGGGAAGTTCGCTCAGAACGAAATGGACGTTCTAAACCGACTACTTTAGATGATGATATGCTTACGTTAGAAAAGTAAACACGATCGATATGTTTACATGGCGCAAGTGATGTACGGCTCACCTGAACGGTACGGCCGAATATAAGTACGACGGTAGCGAAAACAAAACACCGAGAACCACCGCGTGACACATGGCGAAGGCGACTGACTGACGGTACTATCTGGCCGCCCCCCCGCGCCGTGCCCCCCCCCTCCCACCAGTAGCCAAGTTCCGCAACCGCAATATATATCGGTCTCTGTTGCACTCAGACGCAGGCGCTTATCATCTACGCTCTGCCAGTAGTAAGACATCAGGTCATAAGTATCGTACGATATATGAACCCTGCTCTCTGCGGAAATTCAACAAAACAAAAATTTACGTCAGACTGAGCCCAACGTGTTGTCTAATGACCGCCACTTCCTTATATTTCCTGCGACGTTGCACGCGCTTCTGCTGCTCTTGAAAAGTTAGTCTTATTAAAGCGTACGAGAGATTGCGCAATGGTATCATCACACTCACACAACAAAGTGGTCCTTTTACCAGCACATAGATGCATCGATAAAGTTCAAGGCTGCACTGTGCACTCCCACTGGCCTAAACTTGGCACTTTACGGAAACTTAGAACAGATTTACGATGTTTGTTAAAGTGTATTGCGTCGTGTAAAAAATATGATTCTTTTGTAAAAGCACATGTCATTGAGATGATGTTTTGGAAGTTTAGTGCAATGGGCATCTTGGCAGGCGACAAATGGGGAAGAGTAAACGTGTCGCGAGTGGGAGCGTTAACCCTTCGCAGCGCGGGCGCCGTGCCAACCGCACCGCCCAGCCATCCTTTATATTTCGTATATCACAACAAAATTGAGTATTATATTACTGAGAATATTATATAAACTTACAATATTATAATGTAATAAAAGCAAAAAGGTGGACTACCGACGGTTAAGCTCAATAATTTAAAGCGTCTTCTAAGATGAACCCTGTCAACACCGTGCAAGCAGTAAATATTTGATTATTGGCTAATAAATAATATTTAAGGAATCAACCTCGGTATGCAAATATTGCTTATTTTATATTCAGCTCTAAGGTCTCTAGCTCTGAAGGTCTGTGAATAAGATACGAAACGATTCAAAAGGATGTTTACATTGTGATACAAAATAGCGGCGAAGTGGGCTCTACATCAATATTGTGGTTAGTGATCGAGGCGGCGGTCCCGTTGAGTCCGCAACGTCCACATTTATAGTAAACGGTTCTGGAAAGCTTACATTTGATAGCTTTCCACTGAAAAGTGGGTCAGTGTCGTGCGTCAACACTACGGACGATTACACATTATGATATCACTCTTGTAACACGGTTCGATTCATTTAAAGTGGACAGTCCTTGAGGTGCGGGTGGAGGGGAGTGGAAGGGAGTGGAGAGACGGACACTGGCGTCTAATATTCTCCAATTATAAAAATGTTGCAATGCGACGATAAATGTATAAAATAATATAAAAAACATCAATACTTCAGACACAAGGTCACCATTATTCAATTAGTTGCAGCTGTCGCTCTCCGCCAACGTCGTTATGAAATATGTATCTATCTACATTTGTACGTAGAAAAAAAGTGTTAACAAAAACCGAACTATCGCACAATTTATAACAAAATAATAAAACCTTAACCTGAAGAAAATTTAACAAATTACGGACGTGAATCTTAGATAATTAGTTTCCTTCTTAAAGAAAAAAGTACGCTGTTAGATATTTACCCCTTATGGCTATTTGGGCGCGTTCGGGTATCTAAAGGGTTTCTCACAACTAAAGCTTAGATAAAAGAAAAAAAGCACATCAATCACGAGACAGCCTTCATTCTATAGGACCGAATCGGTTCCCAGAAGCTGATTTTATAAAGATCGGCCCATTGACCCAAGTCCAATCGCTCCCACACAGGTAGTAGAATATTTGGACCATTTGGGGAATCTTCGAATTTACGTTATCAATGAAGTTCTTTTTTGAACCTTACACTACTACCAAACGCAAGTATCGAGATTATAATTATTCCACGACATTTTAAATCAGTGATTATGTGAGTGACTACTGTGGATATGAGTCAATGAAACGATTTGGCTTTTTTAAAAAAGATTTTTCTCTCCTTTTAGAAACAATAGCATTTAGCGCACTTGTACACATAACTAATAATGAAACCAGAGTGATTCTAACAAGTTTTACAATTCCAGGATCAGGAGGTATTGAAGGGCGTTGCAGTTGATGGTGCTGGTGGTGGCCGGCAGTTTCAGCTGCAAGCGCGGAATGCAACAATGGCGTGCGGCTGGCGGCGGCGGGCAAGGCGGCCCGCCACGCTTTCCACACGGAACTCATTACTCCCATTTAGGTTACGCGCACACGACAAATACGACTCTATTAGAAATTTATCGCTCAGCAGTCAACTGACGAAGCGAACGGATCACCGCGATTGTAATTTCAAGTACCGCTTGTATCCCCGTCACCCCTTTGACCGTCACTTAAAGTATCAACATCACCCCCTTCCGCCCTATTGACCGTCTAAATACATGCAAACATTTCCCACGCAGCCGCACGAACGTACAGATAATAGTCTGCTGAACGATCGGTTTGTATCGTGTTCTTCATTGATTCAAATTGTACAACTGTGTCACTATTGAATCGCTATCAGACATTATTGTTATTTTCAAACGTGCGTAACGGCACGGATTTAACTTTGCTCAAAGAATTCTACATTCCAACAGAAGAATCACCGAAGCAGACCCCGACTTTTACCAAAATTGATCTGGAAACTTACACACACACAAATCTATGTTTCGTGGAACGTGGAACGAAGAATAACCAATTAGTACTCGACCCGGGATTTCAACCCAGGACCTCCCGATCGGCAGGCGAGCTTGCAACCGCTCGTCCAACGAGGCAGTAAAAAAAACAATCGAAACGATAGATCAGGAAGGAAAGAGAGAAAGGGACAGACAGAGACAAACATAGGACTACAGAATAGCGCAGTACGTAGAAGTAGAATAGCATTTCCTAGTTCGCCAGCCGGCGTGGCCGTGCAAAGAAAGCGGCCGCTCTGCACTGCAGAGGTGACGTGGCGCGGCCTTCAATCTATTTAGAACGCAGAAAATTCGATATCGTTACGGTCCGAAAGCGATGTTATAAAAACACAGCATGGAGCGATGTAAGAAATTGTTTAGATTGAAACGGACCATGCAGAGCTACGCGCTGCAGAGATATACGGTTCCACACTCGCCTATGTTTCTTATTATTGTATTATTGGAGCTAAAAAAAGAATTGTTACAAACATTTGTTATACATCTTCATAACTAATAACTTACCATACGTCGAGTTGTTATAATTTTCAGAATCCGTTGAGGATTAAAATGAAACAAATGTACCTATTTATTTGAATTATCCAAGCACAAAATACCTATACATAAAACGTAACGAAAGTTATGAAACGATTACAACTCAAATAAAAAGTACGTACAATCGTTTTTACTTGGCGTACAGAAACGATTGAGACTTTTTTTTATACGATAAGCTAGCCTTTGGCCGCGGTCACGCCACATGGAAAGCATAGATGGTTCCTACGAAGCAGCACGCGTGGCTACGAAAAGCTTAGTCATCGTTACTTTGACAACTCGTATTTTGAAGATGCGCTGACAAGTAGAAAGTAGAATAGAGTAAGACTAATTTTTATTTTTTCAAAAGTAAACAATGATTGACGGCGGTGCGAGAAGCAGCAGAGCTGCGCATGCGCATACATGTACGATGTGAATATCGAGACGCGGCCGCTCGGCGCAAGAACATAGCCGCTTGTGCGTCAAGCCGGCGCAAAACTGCACTTTCACCGAGAACAACGCGATCCACTTGCAACTTTATATATGTTGTATATTATACGAAAAAGAATTACGTAAAAAAACCAGTAGTAGTAACGTGTCCATAACTTCCATATACAACGTTGTGTACACAACTCGTGCATGTACCGTAATAACGTAAGTTTTGTAACGGAAGTACGACAGATGAAACTTGACTTTAGTCACTCGGCCTGTTTTTAATCATGTAAATTAAAACCAACGTAAAGAAAAACCAAAGTAAAATTCACATGTTGTCAATATGAAACGCATTTGTACAGTCAGGAGCAAATTAACCAACAATTAAATTATTAAGTATTCCCTGTATTCAAACAGCACACCCAAATCTCTAAACGTTGGAAAGTTTTTTAAGCTACGACTAAAACATAATATATAAAACCAAAGAAAATATTCTCACTCTAACTAGGACACCGGCCGGCGCTGAAAGATTATAAAACTTCATTAAAATCACACCGCCAATCAAATCAGAACAGTGCTAGTGATAGAAAGGGAACTGGCATTTCATTAGACGGAGCAACCGGCTTGAAGGTCGGCCAGTCGGCTCGCGCACATACCTATTACGATATACGGTTTGTACATAAAAAGCACCGACTTACGCACACCGGGACATGTATCTCCCAATTACGATTTCGATAGCCCAATGACAGTATGTAATCGTTTATTTGATAATTTGCCCACACACTAATTAATAGAAAGTAAAATCAAAGTAACGCGATATATGTTACAAAATATAAAAATCGCTCTGTTGTCGTACGTGTGCCAGTTTTTAATTGGAAAACTGTTTTTTTTTTCACACTATTCGCTTTCTAATGTCAGCTTATATTTCAAGGAGCATGATATGATATATGGCCGGAAAGCGCCAATTATGGAAAATTAGCATCAATTAGCTATTATAAGACTAATGAATGCTGCGAGATCTTGGGTCGCGCAGTGTGATGCAACTGTCACATGCTATACATTTAAAATTATGATATTTTTTTACCCTCGGTCATATTACCGTTGGGTTTCTTCATGCAAAAATTGGAGACCGTCCTATTTATATTTCCTCTCACAAACAATTTGTGAGGGAGGATTTGATCTAGAGCAAATATATTACCCGACTGCTATTTACTCTCTGTTTCGTAATACTATTTTGGTGTAACCATATTGACCTAATTTTTTTCGTAATTGTGGATGCGACCGATATCGCCAAACCTATCTCCAGCGATGTCTGTATTATTGTTTCAGGGTGGAGGATGGGATAGGCAGCATCGTGAGGCGTTCCATGAAACTCACACAAGACAAATGTAATGGTGACGCAATTTTGAAAGTTTTAAGTATTCCAATTTTATTTAAAACTTTGAAAATTTAAAAAATCACTTCATTCGCAACTATAAAGTGAAGTCACCTCGAAGTACCAAACTAACAAAAATACTAAAAAAAATGTTGAAAACAATAGGGCGATGATGTAAAGCTAAGATATCCAAATGGCATTCACAGTGTTAGCAAAAATGGGACCGTTCAAGTTTTAAAAGCAAACGATAACTACAAATGCATTTATGAACCTCCGCTATGAAGCAAAGTTGCCCATTTACTGGCAGATTTTAGAAGAAAGTCGCGGGAAGTCTGGAGGCGGTTGAGTAGAATCGCGATTATGACGACACGGTCGAGTAGCAAGAGGGCAAGTGGGGGCGCGGTGACGTCACGCGAGCGACGGCACCTGTTGCCGGCGGGCGGCGCGTGACGTCACCACACCCCTCGCCGTCCTGCGACAGCCACCCAGTTGCCCGGTAGTGGTCCCGCGCCAAACGACCGCGACAAGCGCATAATTAAACACAAACATTTCGCAATTTCTATAGTTACTCTTTGTCGTGGCAATATGAAGAAAATTGTGCATAGAAGTTGATGTAACATTTGCAAAATAAAGCGGCCTGAAAGATATTCCAGATACGGTTTACCGGTCAAATCGATTCATAAAAATATTTACACAGCCCTAGAGGCTTCGACTTAAGTTGACGACGTCTGTTATAAGAGTTCTTATTATTAGATTAATATAATTAATCGAACCAAAGCTAAAGAGCTATTCGTAAACAAAACACTGCAGAACTAATTTCAATATACAATATAAGCGAGCTATTATATAACATAAAAGTGGTGCCTCTTTGCGCCTACTCGAAATAAGTTCTTTGCTGGAGTCACAGAGTAAGTGGATTAAGGCTGTTTGCGTTCACAATAATTTACAACGGGCGAACTAGCAACCTAATACGGGTAAGAGGCACTAAGAGGCAATGGAAGGCACGTATCGGGCTCGAGGTTAGCCGCCACCGATTCGACATCGTCGACAACAAAGCCTTTTATATATATCTTTATAACAAAAACAAAAAAAAAACCATCGGTTCTCGCTCGGTTTTTGTGCGTATACAAAAATTGGAGCTTACAAATTAACTTCCTATTGCTCAACCACGGTTGTCTGTCTTTAACTATATTTATATAACATTAGGCTCGTTGCCTATTCCATGGGACGAATGTATAACG
>DWME01005120.1:0-15335 GCA_018244795.1 Parelbella ahira ahira | reverse complement strand
ATTTTGATTATATATTAATGCACAAAAATATTTGTCACAGGATAAAAGCAAAAATATATAAATCTTAAAGCACACATTTAATGTTAAGGGGTACGTAACTGGTATTGACCCCAGGAACCTTGGAGTGAGAGTTTAAATATAAACTATGAAGTTATCATCGCTTAGAATTCAAATTCCACTACTATATCGATATTCTGATCCACGCATTTTATTTGCAAATCAACGTCATTTCTTTAAAATAATACGTCAGTCACGATTTCGAGCGAATCAATTAGTGTTTAGATTAAAACTTTTGCAATCATCTTTAACTCATATAAATGTTAATCAACGATAGCTGGTTTAATTTACAAGTGTAGTAGTTGTCATGTTACCTAATATGATATGAAATCTGGACTTTAATTTAATATAGTCAAAAATTCGGATTTCGCCTTTGACTTCGACGCTCATATTACCAAAAAGAAGTCAAAGGATTAGTATTCCTAAAAGCCATTTAAATTTAATATCCTTCAGTAACATTTTCTGAAGTTTTTAAAAATATATTGTTATACTTCAGAACAATAAGTTTAACAGAAGAACTAGTATCCTAAGTGTTCAGTGTCATATTTACTAATGTTTTTGACGAAACTTATCATGCAGTTTAACGTCACGTTGCTAACAAAAATGTGTCAGGTGTAAACACCATTTTATACTTACAATTAATGCCATAGCTCAATCGGAAAAGAAAAATTAAAAACCGTCCTTTGAAAATTTTCATTTGTTAACTTACTTCATTTTTTTATGTAATTAGTGTAATTACACCCGTATTTTCCTAAAAGCATAGGCGGAGGATTGTAGTACACTCCTACGATTTACCAATTAAGCTACATATCGCAATGGGTGGTCAGCCTATTGCCACTCATCAGGCACAAAACTAAACACCGCACTACTAAAAGGAATTCAAAGTTGTAAAAACCCAAATATTCGTATGCTTTCAGCTAATTTACTTCAAAAAAAAATTGTGTAACCATTATCTTCCCAGTTTAGGTTGCCATAATCGAACTTTCGAGCTACGTTTCGAAAATATTTTACCTCTAAACCTAGACTTTCCGTGACAACCTCCAACCCGTGTACATTGACATATAAACCGAGTTTCCTTTCACAGTAGGTACTCATTTCCCTTAGAATACGAGCAAAATGGCAGAAAGCTATTAAAGAATATTTCAACTTTTCATTGTAAGCATATTTCCGAGGAGTTTTTCATTCAGCGATACTATCGGCAACTGAGCACGTAAATGCACTATAGAGTTTTGTAAAATCTTTTTTCACATTGAAATGTCGTCGCTGATATTATACTTATATATTTTACGGTCGAAGAGATTGAGTGACGATAATAAGAGAAACGATGAGATAAATCTGCTGGCGACTCGATTCAAATAGCAGGTGCATGAAATAATTTTGCGAATATCATGAATGTTATGTTATGTCAGATACTGAATAATGAGAGAGCCAGAAGCCTTCGGAACCGGCGTACGTGTAAGAAGAGTGTGATATAATATGAGAAAGAAACGCGTCAGGTCTGGACAGATATTAATATTTGGTACTCGTTCTTTGCCTAACTCTCAGGGGATCCGTCGTCCGGTTGTAATAAAAAAATTAATTACTACTAGTAAACTATGTACTATTTATACAAGTGGTTATATTATTATGTAGATACCATTCTAATTAATAATAAAATAATTAAATAATTGACTGCCTCGTTGGTCGCGTGCTTGCAAGCGCGACTGCCGATCGGGAGGTCCCGGGTTTAAAACTCGAGTCGGGTAATATTGGGTTTTTCTAATTTAGAATTTCCAGTACTGACTCATAATCTGGAACTGTGCCCGGTGTATGGCAATAGGCTTACCAAATATTTATTCCAGGGAATTTAAATGTAACTGGTGAAGCGTGGGAGTGTACTACATTCCTCTGCCTACTCCTTCGGGGATCACAGGCGTGATGTTACGTTATTTTTAAATAATATACTTGATTTATCATTCAATTACTTCCAAGATGTAAAATGAATCATGTTAAATAATGTCTACTGATATAGAATGCTGACATCGATACGATCCCCCTATATTTTTGTCTCAATTACATTTTTAAACTGCAACTTACGACAAAACCGTTTCTAACTACTGTTATTAGAATTCTTAAAATACTTACACCATTACTATAACTCGTTCATAGACATCGAAATTCTTGAAATTTAATGGGAAAGTTTGCTATTGCACGCGTGACGCGTCGCCGATTGACAAATACATATGTACTACTTGAACTGCCTTCTTTGTCAAACATGCAAACATACGTACCGACATTACTCACTACGAATTACCTAAGAACTAGTTCGTGTCGAAACAGCCAATAGGGGAAAGTGGAACAGCGGCGGAAATTAAACGGTACAGAAAAATTTAGAAAATGACATGATTAAATTCCTATGACTTTTTGATTCTGTGGTTCTTAGTGAATGTTCGAGAACTTTCCGCTGTTCGATATTGATTTCCTCTCGGAATGGAACGCCCATTTGTGGATTATAAGTCTGATGGATGTTTAATGTTATTATTAAACATATTTTGACACAAGATGACCTTTAGCAGGTACAAATATAGCAATGACCTAAAGTTTGCAAAAGTACCAAGTTCTTATTACAAAGATTAGACTTTAATCTATGTATATAAATAAAATTAAAGTGTCTGATTGTATTATCATAATAACAGCTTTTAAATGAGTGCTTGTGTAAGTAAATACGGTAACTGCACAGAAGAAAACTTCAAACTTTTACATTTTTTGTCTGTTCGTTTGTTTGTTCCCAGTAATCTCCGACACGACTGTATTAATTTCGACGAGATTTTCATTAACAGATAGCTAATATTATGGGGAGTAACTTCCATTTTATAAAAAAACCTTGGGTTTCGAACAAAAAGAAAATAAAAAAACATTTTCTTCTTTTTTAATTTGTAATGGAAATGACGTTGACACTGACAGAGCTTCTTTTTCAATCACGACGCAGATTCCTCCCTCTTGGGACCTAACTTTGTACGCCACGTATACCTGCCCTTCCTCTGATACGAAATCAATTTAACATATAAATTTACACTTTGAATACTGTGTAACGTTAGCCAAATTGTGTTCTATTCTTCGACTATAATATAATATTATGGGACTCGTAGGAATATAATTAAGACTCCTAACAATTAGGCCGGATCGAAGTTACGAAATTACATTATAGTCTGTTCTAACATTTGAGTTTTTTTTGACAAGCGGATATTCGAACGACATTACAAAAAGAATTAAATTTAAAACTGGACTTAATTGAAATTTGCTTAAGTTCTCTGAATCGGTCTATTTAAAAAGACCCATAAGTGATCGATTCCCCACGAATTGACGTTAATTTGCCGAACGTGACAGTTGAGTATGAAACAGTCAAATGAACTCCATTTAGTTAGATATAAATCAAACTGCTGTTACGCTCTAATACTCATCGGACATGTGTGTATTCGCGTATCATATAATAGTATTAGTGTGTCATATACAGTATATATGTTAACATCTAGATTGAATGATCAAATACCGCAGTAACCTTTAAATGCTTACGCGCCAGGAACAACCTTATAATTACGAATTTTTTAACATCTATCTATGCTTACTATTTTGAGAGTTATACACAATTATTAAATTAATAATTTCAACATGTAATGTTATCGATGACGTCATTACCGTTATCATATAAACATATTATGTATATTACGTAGTATTAGAATTGTTTCATTTAGAAGTTATAAGCAAGGCTTTTAAGAAATAAACAATAATTCTTATGTTTTATTTTACGGTAATTCATCATTATCATCGTCCGTCAGCATAGAGAAATCTAACGTGTGTCTATAGGTTTCCTCATGTTGTTTCCATCACCAGGTGGTCAAGTGCTATTTGGAATGGATAATGTTCTAAAGAACGATCTACGTTTATATTCGGTTACTTGTCACAGACCAATGTTTTGAACTGATATTGTTGTGGCGCAACATCTAATCGACTTGCTGTTGTAAATTAAGTAATCTGTATTTGGCTATACAGTTATATACACAACAGTTATACTGTTGTATAACTTTGATTTTGAACAAAAAGGGGACAAATCCCACGAAAATCTACAGACTTAGTTATATTATTTCCATGCTAGAAGATTGGAATGCTGTAATTTAGGGTAGCTCCTTTTTAGATGTTACTCAGTTAAAATAAGATTATTTCTCGAAGATAGACTTCCATTAAGGGACTTGGACCTGTGTCGCGAGTAATTGGCCCCCTATTAGTTGGAGCGGGCGTCGGCCTTGACCCCTCCGATGGCTTGCCTCTCTCACTGTAATAATATTATTCGTACACAAATATATACATATTAAGCGCGATTAAGATAATCTCATTGTGACAATCTCATTATTACAATCTCATTGCTTCAAATCAACGATCAGCGTGAGATATTAAAATATTACCATGTGTGAAAATGAGAAATTGTATAGCCGATGGTTAGGATATGTAGAAATATTGACAACAGATATGTATATATATACCAACCTTATCTTGAGCAATTAGATTAAATACTCGAAAAAAAAAATTCTAAGGTGTGTGAAGTCTGCCAAGTGCCAACCCGCACTTGGCCAGCGTGGTAGACTATAGCCTTAACGCTCTCAATATGAGAGGAGACCCATATTACAACAGTGCAATAACAAATGGGTCGATTTTTATATTATTATTATTTACTCGATCATGGTGGAGTTAGAAATACCTAAAATCAAGGAAGATGTACCGTCAGATCTCTAAGCATAAAGATATTTAGCATTCGGTGCTCTCCATCTACCCTAAAAGACAGTGGCGTGATGATATATTAGTCATAAAATTAGCTTCATGTAAGCCTTATTACTCGTCTGTAGATTAAATCATAAACTCATATACTTGAATTAACATCTATTAGGTACCGGCTCTAAGCCACTAGTAGTCTCAAGAGGACCGCTGAATCTGAAGTTACTGCCATTAAAATGATAGACAAATCCTCCACTACTGAATGAACTTTCGTCACTAATTAGGAATTAACTGTTGATTTTGGGATTGGGAGGTTAAACGCGAACTGGACGCAAATTCGGATATAAAGAATTTGAAAAAATGAATAAAAAAACCAAAAATATATTTTAATACACCGTGTACATGGGTAAACGTATAATGTTGTTATTATCTGTTCACGCCGGACCTTTCACGGGGTAGACAAGGTGTACATCCAACCAAACATCTATGTACCTACACATATCCTGTCAGACCTGATATCTAACCTAATTGAGAAAGATAGTTGAGCTCGACACCCTTATAAATGTTATTATCAAAATAATTACTCGTCCTGCGACCAGGGCGACATAACACTTGCTCAGCGGTTGTTGCTTTGCTCCTGTGTTCTTATGTGGTAAATAACATAATAACATGAATCAAAGTACGTTATTAATATACCTAGATATATATAAACTATGCGTTCGAATAGTCGTGCGAGTATTTGCAATAATCTAGGATAATGTTACGGGGGATTATTGTCTTCTATAATGTCGGAGGCCGAAGACCCGTCGCGCTAAATTGAAACAAATGTTTGCTTGGAAGTAACTGTTTGTTCTGTACTTAGTTGTATGTTCGCGTATTATTAATACACCTAATGTATATTAAGTATTGTCATTCTTAGCGTTTTGCCGTGTCTTATTTTTATTGTCATTATAAATGAAATGTTTTGGTTAAAGTGAATTAGCGTCAATTTACTTTATAATACTAAATATACAATGAGCTTTTTATTGTATCTCTTATTTTTGTTTTATGTAAACCTCGAAGAGGTAGGCAGAGAAGTGTACTACACTCTCATGATTCACAAGTTACGTTTTTACGTCCAATGGAATAGATGGTGAGACTATTGCCATACACCGGGAACGGGTCCAGACTCCGAGTCACTGGTAGTTCTAAATTCGTACTTTACTATAATTTACTATGCGAAGCTAATAAGAAAAAACATTTGTATAATTTTTCACCATAATTTTTTCACGGTTAATTTATCAATATAATTTTTTTAAGCATTCTGATTCATAATTGGATTTCGTTTTCGCAAATATAAAATTTAACAAAATGTATAGAAAATTGTTTATAAATACTTAAAAAAACACAAATATATATATGATTACTTAATACAGTAATAATTCAACAAGAATCCATGTGCACAGATAGATAGTAAATACCCAAATATCACCTTGTAACACTTGTTGTAAATTAATGGTGCAGTTGCAAGCCTTCCACTGCGCTGTTGGCGCCCTTATTCCGTATGGCGATTTATCGTTTTTAAATTATTAGATACGAAATAGAAAAAAAAAATTTAAAGCAAATATCGCTTAAATTTCTCTCATTTTGTAATTTGGATAATTTAATTACATAAATGACACACACATTTGGACATCGCACATTTGTGTAAGTTTAAAAATATTCAATAAAAATCAAAATCATTAAACAACTGGTCGGATCCCTTATGGGGTAGACAGAGAGCACAAAGTACTAAATATAGATAGGTAACTATAGCGATACTTACCGACCTGATGTGGTTCTACTTTCGTCATTCTAAGAATTACATATACCAGCCGTAATCTTAGACATACAAGCATTAATTCAAATTTCTCACTTTTATCTACCAGAGACATATAAATGATTATCTTTTTAATCGTTTATCAATGTTGTTGATTTACTAGATAATTAGCGTTATATCGTCACCTTATAGCGCAGAGAACAGCAATTATAATAAAGATTGACAGTGAACATAACAGCAACATTAGCCAAACGTGAAACGAAACCAGACGCGAAGCGATATAAGTTTGCGCCACAGCTGCCCCCAGAATAACACCACGTTGAAATGCACGCGGCTGGAAGCGCGGAGCACGACGCAAACGCATTTATAGAGCGGATTAGTAAGCAGTGTTGCATGAAAAACGGGCCCCGAATTGGCAAACTATACGTATTTATGCAACCGAAAATGAGAAAGAACTCGTTTCAATTTACATAAGAACATCACGACAACGAAGGTCGCGTACAGCTGCAGTGGACCCGTGGCTCATCCGTTTGTAGTGCCGGTGATTTTTCATTTCGAGGACGATTAGTGGCTAGTGCGTTGGATCCCGCGATGTGCGAACAACATGCGCTGGTTTTCACTTTTGCGGTCGTTATAGCGACCTTCGTTAACAACTGCACAGCCGGGATTGCGCGTGAGTATACTTTCATCATTTTCATATGTGTGTACATATACGTTGAATAAGATAGAAGATTACATATTTAATTGCTGTTTCAGAATACATAAAATATATGTAATAGAGTATGTACGTTGTTACATACCTACTTTAAGAAAATGAAGCACATGGTAGTGTTTTTAGAATGTAGGAGTAAAATAAAACTATTCATATTATGACAATTATTACAGTTCCATTAAGAACATAAAATTGTGTGTTCAAATTTCAATTTTTTTAGAAATCTTTCCTCCTTATCTACCCCAAAGAGGACTTACTCAATAAAAATAGTTAAAAATAAAATTAAATAATTATTCGGGATACAATATAATACATTAAATCTGAAAGGTTATCGTAATCGTAAATATATATAATATAAAAACATCTAATGGTTCAAAACTGCTAAAAGCTATACGAAGCTATATATTAAAAGCTATATTTTCATTGTTCAAGGCCAATAAACAACAACATACATTTATGGAAATTATAGCAATCGTATTTTCCAGACAATTTAATGCGGTTACAACAATAATTTACTAGCAAATGAGTGTCACATTATTCATTTTATAAGAAATTTTTATTTAGATTTGACGGAAAAATTGTTACCGATCTTTAATATTTAATTCGATTCATAAATAATTTTTATTTACAATTTACAGATGGCTATCAGTCCTATTTTATTCGTTTTGGGTAATATTTTTATTTACAGCTGGTAGGCAAATCGTTATCGCCTTTTTCTCATTTATCTTTTTAGATTTATTTTGTTTATATATTTACGATTGTTTCATGTTTGTTTGATGTTTATTTATTTACGTTCCTTGCAATTTATTGATCTATTTTATAACAAGTTTTGGTATATTATTATATTTTATAGAAAACATTTATTAAACTCTATTTCAATTAATTGAAAATTATAAATTTATTACAAATTTGATAATGATATAATGATATATTATGATAGTCCTAGAATGTAGAGACCGCACAGATTTCATGTAAGTAGTACGTAGCTATTTCTCAATAAATATTGCGCCTGCATAGCTACCTACGTACTTCTGAATCATGTATTAACCTTTAAACTACGATTCGATGTTTATGTTATTTATAGTATTACGTCGCCATGCCAGACCCTTAACGGGATAGGCGGAGAGAAGAAGAGAAAAGAAAATGAATGTAGAAGTATCAAGTCAGGTATATAAGGTGATGTTTGGCGCTTCTAGCTCTGTGCCTATCCCGTGCGTTTCATTGGAATCAGTTTAAGATTTTAATTTGACCTGCGTTTATTTTACATTGCATACTATACCAGACAAACTGGTTGTACCCACTTCCAAAACATATTTCTTGTTTTCCTGCAATAATTTTTACTCATACCGTGAAGAGCATTCAGATTTATTACATGTTAAGGATCTACCTCATTATAACATAACATCTGATCCACGACTGCGATTTCTACTGTTAAGCCTCTATTTAGGTCAAGATCAGAAGGTACTTGTGTAAACATATAACTTTGCTCGAGACTCATCATTATGTTTATGACTCCGACTGTGACCTTGCGTGTAAACCATGAATTGAGATGACAGACTTTAGTTTTATTTTTATATTTATAAATAAAAATAAAAATAAGTTAAGCTAAAAATCTAATAGCTCCGTTATTGATTTTCTAAAATGTAAAAATTTTTAAGATTTTTTTTCCTCCGTTTTTTGTCCGTTAGTCTACGATATCCAACCACTGGGTACACTCAAGTCAATGCTCCGTTTAAATAATTAATCTAAAGGTTTAAACAATTACATAAGTAAATATAAATTAAATATTTTTTTATTTAAATTTCCAATATTGACAATTAAGCTAGCTATTTTATTTATCGTTTTAATAATGTAATAATAATTCAAATAACGTATTACAATGACTAGTATAATTCAGGTTAATTAAAAAATAACTGAAATTGCAAAATTTGGACTGACTCAAAGGTTACTCTAAAATCTTCGTATATTTGTGGAAATAATTTTATTCTGTATTTATTTTTAAACACATAAATTACAATTGGATCGGGTTTGATTTTTATGAAATATGTTTGCTTAAACTAAGGTAATAAAATCCGTTCCAAAATATGTAAGTTCGCATCTTGTAATTCAAAATGAAAAAAAGATAGTTGACATTCAAAATTTATTTATGCTATTTGATGTCAGTTTAATAGAAATATGTATGCAGTATACGTGGTACGAGCTCGTACATCGATATGTTTGATATAATAACGATTATAAAATGTGAAGGCTATTATAAACTAATGAATGAAAATAACTTAAACTGACGATGAAATTTGCAGACTTTCTGGAGGCTCTTAGATCTGAAAGACTAATTATAGACTAATTATTACAGACTAATCATCTGAAAATGAAAGAATTATGTCTATATTTTTAATTTATTAAAATATCGTTTTGATCTAACACAGTGCATAACGATAAGTTACCGAATCGTTATTTTAATAGTTCGAGATTACTCCATAGTGTTCGTTAACAATTGTTGCGACAAAACGAAACGAGACAATGACCTTTGGAGCAAACTATTCTAACAAATTTTTCTTCTCTCAAGCACCCATTCAAGGGCGTCCTCGCTCCACATAATCCTCGTTGCCTAACATCACGCACCGTTCAGAAATATGGCACCATAACGTTTCATATTTATTGAAGAATATCCTGCTTGAAAATGAAATTCAAATCAATTAGTTGAGCTGATTGCGTTCCCACTCGACGCTAATCGAGTGATCCCAATCGAATTAGAGCGCACATAATCGAGTAGATACCGGTCAACCGATTAGGGCTGAAGTAGATTCATTAGATGTTATAACTGCTTACAAATTAATGTTTAACGCTCGAGAAATAAATGAACTATATGCTCATATGCCTCTTGTACCAGTGTAAGCTTTAACCGATAATTAAATAGGACTTGTTTAGCTGCAAATAAAATTTATTTCCACGTTTCAGCGTTCGATGTTTAGAATTTATTCCCGCATATATTTCAATAAATAAAAAGTAATAATAATAAAATGAGTCATGACTGAATTAGTATCGATAATAATGTTATGACTGGGAATAACAAGTCTATAATTGCCATATTATAATATGTGCACAGAAAACGAATAATATTTATTAACCATGCCCTGGTGGCTGCCTTAGCGTGATGGTATAAAAATATTTACAATTATTTTTTCTCGTTACAAGATGTAAGAAGACCAAGCCCTATGACTGTTTCGAAAATGATTTATTTAGGCACTGCTGTCAAGTAAAATGGAACGGCAATAATTCCAAATCTCTTGAGGTAGGCAGAGTGCGTGCGTATAACCTACAAAGCCAAAGAAGATTGGTGTCGATCGTAATCACGCGATTGTTAATATGAAGCAATATGTTACTGGCAATGCTGAACGCATTACGACCGCAGTGCAAGAATTCGAAATTACAATTCTAACACGCGAGAATATTTTCGAGTATTATTACAAATATATATTTTATATTTAAATACAGTTAAGTATTATAAAAGGGAGCCGATAATTCAAGTTGAGTGCTGTAAACCGGGTACAAGACATGCTGGCGCTCATTTATTAGGGGAGGCCTACGTTCAGTAGTGATCTGACACTGCCTGATGACGATGTGTGTAGAGAAAAGATGAAAGTGTTTGTTAATTACATCAAAGCTAATTGTCTGTAACTCCACAAATATTACATGCGAAAATGTATCTTCTCTGTCATTCTTTCAAATTAAAACCGTTGCATTGTTTCTTTTTTATGTGTTTTTACTCCGAACTTTAAAAAGTTCAAGGTTGGGAAATATATAGCCTTGGAATACTTTTATTTACATCAACAACAAAAATATTAAAATAAAATATGGACATTCTACAGTAGTTATTTATTTTTGTGCAAATAAAACACGAGATAATACTTAATGAAATAAGCATATTGTAACATGTTTTTGATGTTTTTGAGTTTCTCATTTCGAAAATTACTTATTATGGGACAGAAATTCATTTATATTTACACCTTCATATTATAAAACTATATTCGTTCTGATACCTAACAAAAAATCTACATTCAAAGAATATTTAATAGGAGAAATTGGGAGACACAAGTACACATAAAAACAATTATATTTTAAAAACAGAATTATTGATGTAATATTACAGAAAGTCGTCAAATAAAAATGAAAACTTGCTTCGATTGTATTTTTGTGGTCTGAACAACAACTGCCATGGATCATGCTCTTGGTTATTTATATATTAATTATTCATTTAATACGTAAAAGTATACTATATTTTACTCTTTAAAAGAAAAACAGAGATCAACAGAGAATTAAACGTAGACATTTCTCTGATTGTTTCACAGCACTCTTTGTTGACTGAAAACGCAACCACAAGAAGTTTTATTAGTTTGACGTCTAAACCCCTGAGTACATTTTAAGTGTTTCAACCTTCGGTAACTTTGTTCTTAACTTGAATTATTTATTAATTACTCCCATTGTGATGAAACGTACCTACACCAATGTGTAATTATCATCGATCAATCAAAATTCTGTTTGTCGAAGTTCAAGAACTTTGTCATTCCCTCCTTGATTCGTTCGTGAACTTTGTCTATTATTATTTTATTCGCCTTTTATGTTTTAATGACAATTATTGCCGGTAATTGTAAATATTGAGTGTTACATGAATGTTTACAAACATTACGACTATTTATAATTTCGTAGACATAACAAAACGCTAAGCTCTTTCATCGTTTCACTGTTGGAAACGTATCAGTTCTGAAAATGTAAGTTATACATACCTAACATGCAACACTAGGTAGCGAAATGCCGGTTTGTTGACTTCATGTCCCTTGGAGAACATTATGGAGAAGTTGGAGCGTGCTATGTCAGTGTTCAACAGTGAAACTAAAAGTAAATTATAATGACGATAAAGTAAACTGTTATTTGGAAAAATCACAGTAACGATTAAATCAAGCATAATTACGTCTGTATGGATAGATATACTCGTATTTGGCACTTAATGTCCTCTGTCTACCCGGGAAGGAACCTTGCGCGAAGATATATATAATATGTATGTAACGATTGAATCGAGTGCGTAAACAGTAATTTATAATCGAGTACAACATATCTGGTAACCTACGAACATTTGACGGATATTAACGATATCCGTCGAAAGGGAACTTGTCTGTGTAAACTTTCTTAATTACCCGCCCACTAACCAAAGTGCCTGCGAGATCGTACCAAAACAAATTCCTACTCTAAATTAACATCTGCAATGTTGTTCTATGTTATTAAAACTGCAAAATCCATTTCATATTCATGTTTTTCGTCGTCAAAGAACTTAATCGCAATGCGTTTTTGTCTACAAACAAGAAACATTAATATGCACAGAGAAATAAAAATAATTAAACTGAGTGATCTGAAGGTATTGTGCTATATATTTTAATTAATACATAATTTCATATCGTCAAAGAGAGGTTACACATATTGCAGTCAGGAAAACCTTTCAAATTGTATTTTCTCCTGTCTGTAGGTGATCTTCATTACTTAATATGAGTATTTATCTATATTCTATCTCCACAAAATAGGTCTGATACGCTGATGGGGGAGTCAGAACTCCCCGAACTACGTGCCTAAATAAAGCAATTAATGATGAAAGCAAAAGAAGCACTCGGATACTTTACTCATTAATAATGATATTTTTTTTTTATTTTTTATTTAATCTCTTTATTGTGACATCTTTATAATAAAGTTCTAACCAGGGCGAAGTTAATGCCTAATAGCATTTCTGCCTAGGTGGATGATTAATGTTGGAAGCAGGTGTAAAATTTATAAAAGCAAATTTCTCAATAAATCCATTATATTTACGTATATTTCATAAGTACGTACACGTACACGTACACGTTATAGACTAGTAATTTAAAATGAACGTTATAATGTGGGGACCGAGGTTCGATTCCTGTCAACTAATACTGAACGTACCGAGAAATGTGCGTTTTTTCTGTTATTTAAAACTGGCTACAATCTTAGAGGAAAATATCCAGACAAACTCTACCCTCCTTATAATTCTTAAAAGAGCATTCTTTAGGGCGTTGTACGCAATGTGCCAGCGAAGTTGCTACAATTTTAGCCGTTCTTTTTTGTAGCAAAACCCATCTAAATCGGAACGATATGACGATAATTGTGAAGACTGTATGTTTGTAGTTTCCTGCGGACCTCAAATCCAGTCTCCAGTCCAAGTTAGGAAAAACCGAATAATGATTTGCCCGACCCAAGACTAAGTTATAATTTTTACTGTTTTAAACCGAATAATGATTTGCCCGACCCAAGACTAAGTTCTAATTTTTACTGCTTATATTAACGAAAGCGGCCTTAGGCTCTAACTGTACTTTATAAGCAATGGAACATTTAAGGCTCCTAATATACTAACTACTCTTAATTTAGCTTTAAATATATGTATATATATAAAACATTTTTATTACGAGGTTTGCATAGAACACCGGAAAACGTAGCATCAAGCTTGTAATTCCGGAAGGCGTAGGCAGAGGAGTGTAGTACACTCCCACGATTCACCAGTTACGTTTAAGTCCCATCAAGTAGGTAGCGAGCCTGTTGCCATACACGGGCACAAATCCACACTCCGAGTTACTACTAGAAATTCTAAATTAGAAAAATTCAACGGTACCCGACCCTGGATTTGAACCCAAGACCTACCGATCGGCTGTCACGGTTACAACCACTCGACCAACGAGGCATTGACCACCGAGAGTCAAATACGTCTATCCTTACAGACATTACACGTTTCTTGTACATTCATAATTATATGTATATATATGTTATTATGATTAATAAGATGAATATTGGACACAAACTTCCCCGAAGGCACCGGGAAAGCGTGACCTTCTTTGAAAACTTTCCTGATTACCCGCAAAGTAATTATTGGGACTTCCTCACTCCCTTACTTCCTCCTCCTTCTAAGATACCATGGTCAATAAACAAGTTACAATGTTAGATACTTTGATAAAATAAATACAGATTTGTAATAAATCGCTAGCTAGTGTTGTGTTTGAGTTCCGATTTGTAAATGACATTAGGAATTTATGTTCGAAAATTTCCATTATAAACAACGTTATTTTATAAAAGTAACATCACGCCTGTAATGTCCGAAGGGGTAGGCAGAGGCCCTCCTCTGCCAACAGTAGTATACTCCCACGTTTCACCAGTTACGTTTAAGTCCCATGGAATAGGCGGTGAGCCTGTTGCCATACACCGGGCACGATTCCATACTCCGAGTCACTGCTAGAAATTTTAAATTATAAAAATCCAAAACCTCACGATCGGTGGTTGCGCTTCCAACCATTCGACCAACGAGTCAGTCAATGTAGTCACTGTTTGAATTAATCTTTGATTAAAGAAGTGTCACGGCAAGTTTGTATGAACAATGCCTTTTTGCACTCGGCATTATACCAGTATTAAATGAATTCCAGCGCAAATCCTCTTTCGTATGCGCCTTAACACATTGCGTGCCAATATCGCGAAATCCCCGCTTGCTCAACGCCACTGTGCCCCGCTAGCCATCGATAATAATCTGTTGCATGTTCGTGAAGTACACGAGTATATGTATTGTGATATCATCAAATATTTTTTTAACATTATTTATTACTAACTGTTAAGGTAAACATCGTGAGGAACCTGCGCATATTAGAATTACTAAATGGAATTAGGGCTTGTGAAGTCTGCCAAACCGCACTTTGCCTGCGTGGCCGACTTTGGTTTTAACTCTCTCAATACAAGAGGAGACTCATATTCCAACAGTGTAATGATAAGAGGGTTGAAAAAAAGTTGAAAAAATATTTAAAAAAATAAAAAAATTGTCTTCCTCGTTGGTGGAGTGGTTGCAAATGCGATTATTGTTCTAGAAGTCCTGGGTTCAAATATCGGGTCGGTTATTATTGGATTTTCCTAACTTACATTTTTTTTTTAATTCGGGTAGTTGCTCGGAGTACGGATATGTGCCTGTTGTATGGCAATAGGCTC
>DWME01005119.1:0-15336 GCA_018244795.1 Parelbella ahira ahira | reverse complement strand
GGACTCCATAGTGTACACAGTGTCGGCGATCTTGCCGCCGAGCGCCCCCGCACTATCTCTGCAGTACACCACGGCTAGCAGCATCAAACTGCACTGGAGACTGCCGGCTGATAACACTCAACCAGTTTTAGGTAAAATATTTCTCTTGTCCTGGACGTATAGAATAAAAACTGTGTGTAAACCTTTTTGTGGAACCAACATAGCCAGTCTACTTATATAGGTACTACTTGTATAGGTACAATTTTTAAAAGAAGACAGCATTTTTGTACAACCTACCAAATAACTCAGTTTAAAGTGGTACATTGTTAAATAAAAATAAAATCGCTTCCTAACTGAAGAGAATTAAAAAAGGACATCCACATCCGTTGCCTAGTATTAAGTTAAGATCAACTTCCAGGGTATTTGTTGCACTACAAACAAGCAGCAGATACAGAGTGGCATAGTGTAGAAATATCTCCAGAGGTCACCACATACACTATGGACATGCTTAAGTGCGGAACTACTTATAATGCAAAGATCCAAGCGCAGAATAAAATTTCTTTGGGACCTCCCAGTGAAGTTTTGATTGCAAGCACCAGGGGTGGACGTAAGCAAAACCTGATATACCTTTTTTCCAAGAATAGTATAAAAAACAAGCATATCAGCCCAACTTCAAAAGTAGTATAATGTACATCGTCATCACCATCCTATAATTGAAATGGACTTAAATCTTGGCATAACAAACATTGGTCTAGTCAGTTCTCAAAATTGTCTTAATTTTTCAATAAAATCTGATCGCCACAACTTATTTTGTTATAATACATTCTTTGGCTTGATCAAATATAAATTTTAATGTAGCTATAAAAAAATTGTTTTTAAAAAAAAGTTGACGAAAACGGTAGTACAAAATTATACACATACCCACGTCCCACAGTGCTTTAAAATTTCTTCAGAAATATCTAGTAGTTATAATATACTGTTTATAACTCAGATAACGTTCTACAAAATTTGTGTTTTATATATTCATTGTAGGCCCCAAACCGCCCAAAGCGGAAGAACACGTACACATGAATGCGACGGCCATAAAGATCAACTTCTACGCGTGGAGGAACGGTGGATGTCCCATCCTGGGCTTCCGAATCTCTTATCGGCGGATGGGTGATGAGCATTGGATTAAGGTACGAAACAGATGAAGAAGTGCCTAAACATGCCACTACGGTAGGAGCAGAATAATTGTTCCTGTAGTTTTGAATAATAGGTAGATAGCATTGTAAGAAATGGTCGCCCGACATGAAAGGATCAATTTCTAGTGATAATATATTGAGGTCGACTATTCGTGACAATTTATCGAAATCCCGCTTCTATACGCTTCAAAACTACTAGGGTCGTTAATTTCAAATCCTGCATGTTCATCTTGTTATTTATAAATTTATAATAACCTACCAGGTCGGCGAAGCCCTAAGTGCTGCTAGTCACGTCGTGGGGGAGCTATCACCGGGTACCTGGTACGAACTGAAGGTTGACGCCTGGAGCGATGCCGGTACGGAGACAGTCACGCTTCTGGCTGACACACACACCCTAACTGGAGGTACATGTGTATTTGTATGAATAAAGTTTTTAATGTATTTCTCCTATAATGAACATGTCATTTTAACTAGTTATATTTGAATTGAATTGAATTTTCAATCTCAGAAATATTTCTTTTCCAAGCAATTATTGTTCAAATATTGCCTCCTATTCTAAATTGTCGTTTACTAGGCCGCATACCTCCGCCCAGTACTGCGACGCCGACGACGGGAGTGGCGCGCACCGCCGCGCTGCGCACCGTGCTGGTGTCGTGCGCGGCGAGCGCGCTCGTGATCGTTGCCGCACTCGCTGCCTTGCTGTGCTTGCTGCATGGGAAACGAAAGTGAGTTTAATTGTATATCATAATCATAATATGCCAATGGCAGTTTTAGTGATTCTCAGTACAAATCATATTTACGAAGTTTCATTCATCATATAAAATTTTTAGTTTCTTGTCTATGCATTTTGTTGAACGCTAGTTATTACTAGTAGATATTTCCAATGGACTAACAATTTTAACTCTAATAACATTGTGAGTTTATGTATTTATTTTGTGCTCTTCTGCAGATTCTACTGTTTTTCAAATGACCACTACCTGCGTGAAAATAGGAAACTTAGTGAAAGTAACGAAGCTGAAAGAGAAAAGCTAAGGGAAGGACAAAAGCTATACTCGTCTTCCTCAATTAATGGAAATGAAAAATCGAATGATGACTCCTCGGGTATATACACCTTCTTTACTTTCGTTTATAATTTATGTTGTCGATTTATTTCATAACAGTAATGTAGATAACATGGTAATTTGATGTGACGGTGTTCATACAGCGGAACTATATGAGATCAGTCCATATGCGACGTTCGGCGGAGGCGCAGGCGGCGCGGGCGGCGCCGGAGGGGCGGGCGCGCACTCGCTGCAGTTCCGCACGTTGGCGCGCCGAGACGACGACGCCGCGCCGCCACACCGCCGCCGCCGCCGCGCCTGCGACCACTATAGATATGGTACGAGAAATATATAATATATCATCTCGTGTATGTACTACGTCATCTTCCTTTACATTCTACAAATCATTTTACACCGAATTCACTCTACTCATATTCACCGGTTCAACAGTCACCATACTGATCGAATCACAATTGAATCACAGCCCCATCTCATGGTTCCTCAGACGAGTCAAGTCTCTCGAAATGCTCGACAGTGGAAGCACGGCACCGCATGCGCGCCGCGTGCGCTCCGGCCGCGTGGCGCGAGCGGTCCGACTCCGACGACTACAGTGACAGCGCCGCCAACACCACGACTAAAGGTATCTTAAATATGTGAAGTTATACATTTTAAGTCTGAATTACTGGTTACAACAAAAATAAATTGCTAAAATTTTGACCAATAATAACAATAGCCTGTAACTACATTATACATAATATATATGTACATATAATAATGATGCTGTTTATGTGTCATGGAACCAACCTTTGACACTCAACCATTTTATATTTAATCATTATACTGAAAGCCAATATTTCGATGTCCTTACTTGTACTCTGCGCAGGGTCGGGGTCGGGCGGCGGCAGCGCGTACGGCAGCGGGCGGCGCACCGCCAGCAGGTAGACCAGGTACCTCCCCGCACCCCCCCGCACACACCCCGCCCACACCCCGCCGCCACCACACCTCATACATAGAAACATGACCACGCTGATTCTTAAATCGCACCGGTCGCTGAACGTGTTGACTGTCAATGGCCATAACAGAATTCTACTTGCCATTTTATTTTTGTATTTCTCGACGATCTACTTCGATTTTAGTATTAGATATGTAACTTTATAAAATAGATAGTTACAGTAATATAGAAGCTGATAGTGTCAAAATTCGCTTCTCTATTTAAACGCGTATGAAGTAAACAAACTTTTTAATAGTACATTAAAATGTCCTTAGAACTGAACGCACTATGTATTTTAGAATTTTCTTCCCTCATTTCATAAAATATAAGCATCGAACTACATTATTACCTATACTATATATGTAATAGACATACTCTAAGCTTGCTTAACTCCAATGTTACTTATATAAATATCTGATATACCACGTGCTAGCGTTTTCAAAAATAGAATAACTTTAATAATCTAAAGTACTTCCATCGCAGTGGGGGACAAAATGGGAGCGACGCCCTCTCGGGGAGCTTCGCCCCCGTTCCGCCGGATATATCATCACTAATTGACAAGTAAGTGTTCCAGTACTGAATACACCTTTATATCAGAAACATATTAAAATATAAAAGAATATTAGATAACAATTAATTACGAAGGTTTCTTTCTGAAGGAACTTCTTGTTCAGGATTCACAGATAACCACATTTTTGATTCAAGAAATCTTGATTCCAGATACCAGCAACGAAAAGAGCAGGAACGTCGGGAGTGTACGATACATGTATAACACTTGTAACGCTGCGTAGATTTTGTACCGCGTAATATTTGCCAACTCACTAATACTCTCTCTTTGTCTGATTGTCGTCTATTTTATTAAAAAAAAACCTTTCTATACTACTATGCTCAAATTTCTTGCAGTTAAACAAGTTATAAAATGAACGGAAAACAACTTTATGGTGTAAAAATGGTAAATGTAAATACCTGATAACTTACAAAGTTCTCGAAATTTCTTCGCGCAACATTCTTGCATCCTATTTCTCGACTGACGATTTAAGACATACATAATGTTTGTAAAAAAAAACTTTTTTGACATAGACGACGCTGGCCAAAACTACCAATATATACATAGGTAACTTGAATTTCTATTTACTGAATATACCTTGCGGTAAAGTCCAATCGATGTTTTCATATAACTAGGCAGTAGTGCATCAATGCGCTATGAAAATTGTTTTAATTTTTATAAGTACTTATTGAAATGATAAAAAAACAATGGCTTAAAAAATTTTGTAACTTCGTCCTAAGAACAAATTCCCCATCTGCTTAGTGTTAAGAATTATATTGTTATATAGATGATATTTGAATAATGTGATTTATTTAAACGCTGTTAAATGTGACAGTTTTAGATTTTAAATGTGGTACCTAAACAAACTGTATATAGTAGAAAAATATTTATAGGTAATCGATTTGGTTTGCTGTGAGAAACCATTGATGTCATTAAATGGCAATGCGTTTATTTGGTTTAACCCCTGTCTGTTTTGTGATCCAGCTCCATCTGTGATTACGTCATGAGTTATTGAAGCGTCGTGGGAGGGGCAGGATTTATCTCTTAGTAATATTATGACACGATCCGTTTTAAATTCAAAATTAGTTTTTTAAATTGAGCTACATAGTCCGTTTGATAACTTGTAAGGAGTGGTTGTATGTTGATGAAATAAGAGCTAAAAAAAATCAATTCTCACGACATGTTGATTAAAGTTACACTAAAACTAATTTGATCTAAAATTTATAAAATGTTTGTCACATTAACGTATCGCTATGACTATCCTGCTAGTCACGCGAGTCCAGAAGGAGCTTGAACAATTACAACCGATAGTTGTTAGAATTTAATTTCATGTTGTTTTAAAATTAACTCATTGAACCAGTAATTTGTAAACGTAAGTCTAATCAACATATTCAATTTTCTGTACAATTCTTTAGCATATTTTTTAATATAAAAAGTATTACAAAATTAACATGTTTATTTGAAATTAAATGGTATTAACCTTTTATGCCAATATTGTTCAAGATATGATAGGAAAAATATATGTGATTTTATTTTATATACATTATACATATATAATTTGTTTTATTTTAATTATTATTTGAAGTGACCAAAGCATCTTACATTATTAGGCATAAGTAAATCTTTTATGCAGTAATCTCGCAGCAAACTAAAAAGTATAGATATTTTTGTGAACATCTGTGTACGCATTGTCTTTAATAATAATTGGTACAGAGAAATAACTATTCACGTGTTAAATGCCATGTTCATATAAAATTGATATATTCTAACAATCAGTTTAAAATATTCTGAAACTGGTTGAAGTCAAAACTCATCAATTAATTCGTCTGTCATCCAATCTTGCAATTATTATGGCTTCAACATAATAATTTTGAACCGTTATTCTAGCAAGATTTTAGATCTTAAAAATTTTAATTTCTACCAAGATTCGATTACATAGATTAAAGAATACTTACCTACTGTTTTTTCGAGACGGCGGATTATTAAAGTCGACTGAGAATCAAGAATGTGTAAATTTCGCAAAATTTTGCAGATGGACGCAAAAATGTCAAAAATAACATTAGTTGTAAAATCTAACAATTTAAAATTAAAACTTAATCTTAACACGGCTGTTCCAAACCGCAAAAGATACATATCATTATAATAGACTGCTAATTTTTAAGTGATTCGTAATTCTTTTACTGTATTGTTGATTAATATAGTTGTTTAGCTATTAATTATACACTATTGTATAAAAATCTTTCTATATACATGTTGTGTAATAATAAAATTATAAATATTAGGATGAAGAACGGAAATAAAAATGTGTGTTGTGGTAAGAGTAATGTTGAATTTTTATTGACCCGCACCCCACTTCTAAGACGTTTATGCATATTTGATGTTTGAATGATGCTTGTTATGGCAAACTAACATTCGACATAATGAAGATTATAACTACTAAAACGCAAGATATAGGTACAGCATATCTGCGTAATAGTTGATTAAATAATACTGAGTAGCGATGTACCGGTATAACTGAGTAGAGATATTTGGCACTCGGTAGTGTCTGCCAACCCCGCAAAGGACTATACTTCTATGAACATCATCATTATGCAACATACAATACATGACGTAAATGCTTTGATGAATAAATGGAGTGTTTTTTTTATTTCTACATCCTAGGTAACAAACAATGTTCATTGATAATACGCGTTGTTTCTGTCATCTACTGAATCTATCTAAATAATGTAAGCAATAAACGTTTTAACGTTTTTTATAAACAAGGGTATTCTTGTTTTAAGCGACTCTGAAGTTGAAATATTTTGTAAGACTAATGTATCTGGTTTATTCAAGCACTCATAGATATATTTGTCTATAAGTAGGTAGGTACGTGGTGTGATAATATAGGAATTTACCTAGCAGTTTAAGATTTTTACTTTATCTTTCCATTAAAACAAACAGAGTTCTGCATTGTTGGTGCTACATGACAATATAGGTACCCACTTCCTAAGATTTACTTCCTTTTCTTTCACTTCAGACTTAGACAATGTCGTATTCGTTGACAAAGAGCTATTTGATATAATATATGAATGTATTCCAATTATAGGTTGTTTCAACTATAATTAGAATTAATGTCTTTTTCTATAAAATTATTCGTACTTGCCAATAAACGACCGTAGAATAATCGGGCTACGGTAAATATCATAAAACAGGGTTATATTACTCTACTAGAGTATACAGCAAAATATATACAATTTTACTGGGTATTTATTATAAACCAATACCTATATCTCTTCGCTATTAAACATTGATCTTCTATCAAAACCAGTAGCGTTCTGCCGCCCTAGCAAAGTAAGATTTAGACATATTCCAACGGTCTTATGGTATAATATTGAGAATGTTAAGTCATGCAGGTTTCGTAGTAATGTTTTCAACGGTAGTAATATTAATGACCTTTAATCTTAAAATTATACATAGCTGTGTAAAGTCAGGAAACAGTCAGCGGAGTGGCACTAGGATTTGAGCACTATGCCTTTGCTCAATGTAGCCCTTCAAAACATGGTCTTTAAATATTATAAGAAAAAAATCGAATTTATATGATATTTGCATTTTTGAAAGTACTTTGACTTGAAAACTATATTTAATGTTATTACGTTTCATTTTTATGTAAACTTTACGTTTAATTTTTAAATAGCTCCATTAGCACAATTTAAAATTGAAATGCAATCATCTTGTTAAAGAAACTTATTATTTGCAATGATGAACAAATAAATATAATATTTTCATATGCCATAAGAAAAAATTTAAAAGTTCTAAATGTCTTTTCAGATTACGCATATTCGATCGGAACATCGATGTCTATCTAGCGAGATAGGAACACTTGCAAACCGGCTGACATCCCTAAGCCATGCGCCGTCACTAGTCACTACCCATTCTCATTTGTAGAGACGTCAGCTTTCTTGCTGTAAGCAGTAATCCTTTATTTCATCTGATATTACAGTGGTATTGTGAATTGTGACGTTAATAATATTAATCGCGATCTCAAGGCTGTGAATTCGTTTGTTATTCACTAAAAATCTAGTGAAGAAAGTACAGTTTATGTATTGTTTTGGTTCCATTCACGTCTATTGATTTATTGTAAGCCACTGACCTCCTTGTCGTATTTGTAATGTTATACGAGTAAATAATTAATAATTACGCCAAAAATCTGCGCAAACGTTTACGAGATGCGTTACGGGCATACATTTTAATATGAAGATTTTAATCGAAAAAGAAAATGGTTGTGTTGTATCTAGATGTTAGGATTTAGTGCGTTGTAAATTAGTTGAAAACTTGTTATTTCGTTATGGTGTGTAAGTTTCACAATGATGACGCCTATTGAGGAGAAGCGAGATGAAAAGGTGATTATTTTTTAATAAATTCCATTTTGTCGTTTTCACTTACAAAAAGGAATTTAAACATAACACAAAACTTTTCAAACACAGGATTAATTGCAAAACCAACTGCTGTTTAATTTTCTTTTACACATACACAAAACTCTGGTTTATTGTTCTATTTAGGTAATTTGTCAATGTAATGGTTCATCTATAGTAAAATTAATAACTTTAATCAATAGTTGAATCTACAAGAAATATGTGAATTGCGAATTTACCTGAAGAATCTATTATCCTTTGTTGCACAGTAACACAGTGCCACTAATGTCTTCATTTTGAGCATAGAGTTCTATTTCTGTTCTGTAACCAGACCAGCAAACACTAATCAACATATCAAATGGTCCTTGCAGTCTACGCTGATATTTATTATTGATAGTATTGGAATTTTTAAAACAACATTGGGCCCAGTTTAAACTCTATATTTTTAAGAGTGCATGTAGAGCTTTACTTCAAGGCTGGAAAAGAATTGACCACTCTTGGGGGTATGACCACTTTCAGGTTGGCAATAATATTAGTATTTGCCTAAAACTCACTTTTACAACAACATACAATAAATTGATATAGAGCATAGTTTTATTTTGATTCTGCTTAGTCTCTGAAACCAACCTTAGATCAGCCTTAGACCTTAGTTCCTAAGACCTCAGGTACTCCAACCTTACATTAACCGAAACCGAAACTAAGGCCGAAACTAGTTTTTTTGCTGAAATTGGCCGAAACCGACACCAAGCCTTTGGTTGGCCACTAAATATAATATAATCGTAAAGTACACCCACACTGATAATGACATCGGTTACTCAAACAGCTAGTTCCATTTTTAACCTCTGACCAAACACATGTTATCTAACTTTGAGGCTTCATTAGACTTATCAACTGTCTTATCACCTTGAGCTTGTATTTTTGAAGTGTGAAAATGAATAGGTATAGATGTGTATAGCAACAGAAGAGTTATTAGACAAATTAAAAATACTTGACATAGTGATTAAAAGAAGTAATATCACATCTATAAAAAAAATGTACACAATAATTGAACCATTATTTTTGGCCTTCATTTTTATTTTATGCTTCCTTTTTATATTTGTTTCTGGTTTAAAATAGTTGACTTAAGATAAATCATAGATACTCATATTTTGTTATCCTTGATGTGCTAGTTGGTGAGACTTACAGTAGCAACAGGGGTAGGAACAAAGTGTGGCATCCTTGAAATAAAAAACAAACACAATGCTCATCTAAAGATATGTAAAATAATCAATAGTTCTCTATGAATTTAACAGCTATAACTAAGTTTATGGTTCAGAATAAAGATATTTGTTGTAGTCTTGGTAATATTTTAAAGGGAATGGTTTAAAGTTGGCTACATTAAAAATATACAAATCTTACTCACTATGGTTTGAATATATTTGCATGTTACATAATTTGATTTATTTTCATAAATATTAATAAAATTTTAAAATATTTCGTTTTGTAAACATAATAATATGTATTTATATACATAGTTATTTTCTTTTCAATATTTGTTATTTCCTATACACAGTAGTTTAAGCTCTGTTTAACAAACATGAAGAAACAGAATTGTTAAAAAAATAGTTTTCATATCGTTCAAAGTAATTGTCATTACTTAATGGCATATAATTTATAAGGCTTCCCAATAAATCTGTTGCCCTACCCTATCATGTACACGTATAGAATTACAAAGCCTATCAGCTTTTAGAGTGTGGGATGTGTATGCCTATGGAATAGGGTTGAAATGTGTCAACAATCACTCCATATTACATGTGGCTATACATTTCAGAGTCGATGCTCTGTTAAGCCTGTTATGTGAGAAGTGTATAGTGGAAGGCATATATGTACAATGCTTAGAAAAATGTTTGACCTGATATATAAAACTGTCTTGCTTTATGTCAGTTGCATTCATTCAGTCATCTGAAGCAATTGTAACTCCTGAGTTTATGTAAATGGTTTAGTTACTTCTGAGGTTTTTGTGTGTTTCCGGTGTTTAATTTTTTATATAAACATTTCGTTTTATGATTATCATAATGGGGAAGGTAGGATTAATCATATTTTGGCATTCCAAAAAGTCATTTTATATGTATGATGCTATATTCTTTTTGCACTTGATGACAATAGAATTATGGCATTACTTAAATAGATTTTTCATTAAATTTGCTACCAGCTCAGATAATGTATTAATAAATCCATAACCATTACCACCTGCTCACAAAACCAAATTAGTCTAATTCCATTGTCCATAATTTGTGAATTAATTTATGTTAGCCTTGTAATCAATCATAAAGAACTATTTGTGTACCTACATTTTATAATTGTCGATACATTTCTTCTTCAGAATGGGTCATCTCTAAAACCACAATTAATCGTTGCTACGTTAAATATTGCTACTATTTGTTTTATGTCTGTCGTAGATCCGCACAGGCATGGTGCAGGTGTCGGACGGTAAGTCGCGGCCGCGGCCTGCGCGGCTCGTGCTCACCATGGACGCGGTGACGGTGCAGCGCGAGGCGCCCGTGCCCGCGCACCCGCCCAGGGACCGCTCCGTGCCGCATGCCAGGGTAATTAGATTGAGCACTGCATTTATTAGACTTACCACCTCTTCTATGAAACATCAACGTAACTGGTGAAATGTTGGAGTGTACCTCTTTGGCGATAACAGGAGTCTATTTATACAAAGTGATAGAATTATTGGGAATAATATAGTCACAATCAAACAATAAGTTTGACGTGAAAACAACGGACTTCTTAATGATTCAGAACGAAGTAAACTCGGAAATTGGGGCATGTTGGTTTAGTACTATAAGTATAGTTAATCATTTAACGCACGGTTCGGATACCGATGCTTTTATGTCAGAACGTAAAACGCTCAAGAAAGGTCGTAAAACTGATAACGTCTATGGTATAGTGAAGTATCACTCAGCGGTGCCAGGGACGGAATACACCGCCACCATCCGATTACTGTTGTAAAAATATCCAGATTCTATCTTAATTATAGAAGTCATTTAAAACCTTATAAAAGACTATAATATACAGAAGTCCCTTATTTCAGAGAATCCATAAAAATCTTTTATACAATGTATCTTTTTTCACAATACTCATTATTAATACGGCTTTATCGCTAGACAAAATCTGTCTAACAATAAGTATCTACATATGTACATAATATTGTCCATTGAAAGAAGATCTTTACGAGTCGCCGGACATAAAATTGTATTGCGGATTGGTCTTTTGTATACGACACACTATATGAATAACGGATAGCTCTTAATACCCCTATAAGGAAAATTCATGAAGTAGGTACTTGTGACGTCATAGTTTATTGTTTGAAGAAAAATGTCGTTTTGTTCCTAGGAGCGCATGGTTCAAGTGACCCGGCAAAAAGTCGGTGGCCTCGGTCTAAGTATAAAAGGCGGTTCGGAACATAAGCTGCCCATCCTGATTTCAAAGATTTACAAGGACCAAGCCGCTGACCAGACCGGCCAGTTGTTCGTCGGAGATGCTGTTATCAAAGGTAAAGTATTTTCCAGAAAATAAGCTGCATCCACTTGCTCATTTATCTGGTTACATGTGCACAAATACAAACATATGGTATACTAATCGTGAATTAAATTTATAAATTGTTTTTATCACAGTCTGTTTTTAAACTTAATTTATTGGGAATAGGCCTGTGTGGCTGGGTCTTTGAATGAGACTATTATCCATTACAATGGAACTATTATATATTTACATGAAACCGGTATTAAAGAATTTTGGTAGCACGTGGTGGATCCGATCTTCGTAACAAATATATTATTTCATACAGATTCAAGTATTGTTAGTAACCAGGCCCCTAAATTTTGTTTTGTACTCTTTAAATAGTAATGTATTGATGTATCCAATGTGAAGAATAATATTGCGCAATCCGAAGTGTAGAAAACTCTTAACAAAAGTTAACAGTCACTATCTTTCTCTTCCTAGAAAAGTTGAATAATATCACAGTTTTCCTTTATTCTTACCACAAAGATCTGGAAGTATTAGAGCGAGTTGTATCGCAGGCTGTACTACTTTGAGCCGTGTTTTATCTACGAAATAGGTCCTCGCGACGTTTCCATCGCTGTAAAAGTGCTCCCCGTCTCGGAAACTTCCATTTTCCGTCATTGTTGCTCCTACCCTACACCTATTTCCATTGGAGCTGCATTGTGGAAGCGATGTTTGCCCAGTTGTTTGCGTTCCGACCTGTGTGAATTGGAAGTGGCGCGTTCTAGATTCCTTTTAATCAAACTACACTGTACTGTACTGTACTATTTATTAGAAACTAGTGCAAAATACCGATCACTATTGCTTTCATAATTACTTTAAAAGTCCTGAATTCCTTATTTTCCGAGATGAAGTCCTTATTACCTCATACTTTATGGTCATGTTCTTAGATCTTTGGCAAATGCTCCACTTTCCATCGCAGTAATGTATATTTTCAAGCATTATCGTTATTGCAACGCCAACATATTATTAAGGTTTATACGTTTGTTATTTAGTGTAGTCCTCACGTTCTGGTCAGCCGTTGGTTACACATCAACAGTTTGTTAGCACAAACTAGGATCTTTTTTACCAAGTAACATAAAATTTAATAAACATTTTATTAAGGTAGTTTTGCATTCATTGGCGAGGTTTTTATACCAAAGGCGCTTGATAAAATGCATTCGTGTATGCAGTGTAACTCTACAAAACGTTGGGTTGGGTTGAAACAAAAGAAAAATGCACGGTAATGCTGCTACTCTCTATATTAAAAAAATAGATGTTTTGTCTTTTTAAGGACCTTTCTTCTATTTCTCATAGAATTCTTTTCACAAAGACCTCCGAGCGACAGAGCGACTTTCAGCGCACACTACAATATGCTGTGCCGTTTATATCTGCGAAATAAATTCTCACGATGTTTTCATCTATATAAAAGCTCCCGTTATCCAGTCACGGGGACGTCCATTCTCCATTCTCGCCGATTGTCATATTTTCTCTTGCACCTGTTTATTGTGAGGGTGTTATATCGTACAAGCATTGTTTGCTTACTTTTAGTTACGGCTTGTTATATTCTTTGGTTTTTATTATACGATAATGATTAAAGTAAAGACTTACTTAATCTTTTAAGTAGTGTATACGTACCTATAGTTTCTGAACTAACCTTATTAAACAGTATAAATTATTGATATAGTTGTGGCAGTAGTTAATTAAAACGTGTTTTTTTAATTTCTTAATCAGAGTAATTTATTTGCATCTAAATTAACTCATTAATCCTCAAGTTAAAATTATTTCTTTATTATCTGCGAACAATGCACTAGAATCATATTTCGTCTTACCTTTGTCGTTAGCTCCTACCAAATGATTAAGATGAAACAACATTAAAATAAAGTAATTTCTTTCCTCTTTCTCACTAGCTGATGATCATAACTATAGTGAACGTGCTCGCTTGTGACAGCTATCCCAAGTTCTCATTGTGATACAACGCTGCACCGATGTTACTGATGTGCTGAATTCCCATAAAGTTGCGTCGTGAGAATTGTTTGTTAGGTTCGTGTTGTGTTCGCTTTGTTCCAGCTTGTTCATTCCTTTTGTTTGTCTCACGTTGGCGACGTTGGAGTGTACAATTGGATGATTGAAAGTTACTAACTTTCAGTTCGTATTAAAGATTTTTTTCAATAAATTGTCACATTTACGTTCAATATCTGATTTGTTGTTTGTTTAACTGTGGGTGTTTGTTCAAAGTTACTTTATAAAATTTGTTACTGAATTCGAATCTGTATTTCCTGAGAGTAAATGTCACTATTGTAGGTTTTTTATTATTATTATTATTGTCATTCTTACTGAGGAAAGTGTTCATAACCATTAAAACTCACATTTGCTGTCTTAAAACAGTATACGAAATTATGATTTAGGCAAGCAGAAGCTGGCACAACGTATAAAACGGGTTAAAAATTCATATCATTTATTATTCAATTCTGCCCTACAAGGCCTTGATACTTATTCATATGTAATTTAACCCAGCCATACGAGGATCGTAAACGCGCAGGCACGCGCCGGATGCCGTTGCTGACATGTGAATGCAACATGCTGTATTTCCAGATGTGAATAGAACATTCCAGAATCTTGTTCGAATATTCCCAGAACATTAGCTGTTGTTATATTTGCGGCTGATAAAAAAATTCTGTTGGAATGTTTAAACGCAAGAACATCGCTTTAACACAAATGTTACTGGTATATGAAAAATTGTATTTTGTACAAAAAACTGCAATGATGTATTCATCAAGAAACGACGACTTCGCACATAGACACGCAGTTGATCTGATGTTAGGACGCTTGACTACATGGTTACTACCACAGGTCTACTGTGTAGCAACTACTGTAATCAATTTTGATATACTTAGCGAACACAATAGATGGAAATTTTATATCAATCGTGCTCGTTTCTTCGAATTATCTGAAATGTGTAAATGTTCAAATAATATTACAGTGAATGAATTGGCGTCAATTTGGAGCGAAGCCAGTTTGATATCGAATCACCATAGCGTCGAATTGGAAAAGTTGATGTGCTCGTAAAATTATGCAGTTGTAAATGGAAATTCGAATATTCATAAACGTAACATAACGCCTGTGGTCCCCGAAGGGACTCCTACGTTTCACCAGTTACGTTTACGTTCCATGGAATAGGTGGTGAGCCTATTGCCATACACTACAAATCTAACCTCCAAGTCATTACCAGAAATTTTAAATTAGAAAAATGCAATAGTACCCGACCCGAGATTTGAACTCGGGACCACCCGAGCGGCAGCCGCGCTGGCCACCACTAGATCAACGTTGCAGTCAATATTCATAGTTATCTGTTTTATCTTTTTTGTCAGCGGTTTCTTAAAGTATTTGGAACTTTGATGAAGAAGGTCTGCGCTTTTTATCGCTGTATATACGTTGTATATACCTAATTTAAAAAAGGATAATACTTAATGTAATTTATTAATGTACCTTGTACGTGTTTCTCTTTGAACTTCCATGCTATAGATGCAATGAATTTAGCAATTCTTTACGATCTTTGACGTCTACTTCTGTTATTGTGTAGATTCCAAAAGCTACATAAAATAACTGCCTCGTTGGTCGAGCGGTTGCAAGCGCGACTGCCGATCGGGAGGTCCTGGGTTCAAATCCCGGATCGGGTGCT
>DWME01005118.1:0-15339 GCA_018244795.1 Parelbella ahira ahira | reverse complement strand
CCGGTCGACCATGCTTCATACTCATCCGTGCACAGATAGGTTAGGAAGAGGTTTTCTAAAACCACTGTGACATGGGCTTCATCAAGAACACCGTAAAGAGAGCTCTTTTATAAAGCCGACAACGCATTGGCCACTCATCGGGTGTTTCAAATCTCCATAGCCAACGGTGACCACTTAACAACATGTTTGTTAACAACCGTCTGCCTGTTTATTGATCTAAACATAAATAATATTGTCTTTTGTTTTTCTATTCTATTCGCGCCAACCAAAACTCAAAGACAAATTGACAGATTAAGATAAAAAAAAGTGTATACTACATATATTACACACACAGACATTAAACAAAAATGGATTCTTAGAAACTGATCGATCCTCATGGGAAATCAAAATAAATTTTATTTAAAATCAGAAGCCTCAAAAGTCTAAATAGATATATAAAATCAGAGATGAAGTGTTAGGAAATCATAAAAATAGAAGAATGCAAGAAAGATCCAAATACAATGAAAGAATCCAATGAAGCAGATCAAAGAATTCAATAAACTTACCATAATCCAAATACAATGAAAGAATCCAATGAAGCAGATCAAAGAGTTCAATAAACTTACCATTTACTATTCCTATTTCAATTAGTTTTGCAATCTTTCTTTTGGAAACAACGGTATAATTGATGTTTAAGCGGCCATACTCCCACTGCACAGGGCAGTATATGTCGAGAGCATTGCACAACCAGTAGTATGAAGATCTGAAATTGCACAACAGTATTCTGTCATTGGTCACAAATATTACCACTACATGTCAAAATATCCCAGACCTAAACAAACACATCACATAGCTAAATTTTATATGGTCATATAACAAACTTTGAAGTAGGAGTAATGTTACTTCTACTAACCTTACACTACTATTGTTAAACATTTACTTATTAAATTTAGTATTATACATTTGTAAGTCAATTAGGCAAACCTTCTAGACTGGAATTCTTTAGTACATAATGAATGAGTGATATGCTCGATGCTATCACACAAGCAGTGAGTGTAATCGTAAGTAGGGTAAATACACCATTTGTTGCCAGTGCGGTGATGAGGTTTAAATTTTATTCTATAAGCAACCGGGTCCTGTTTACCCTCTTCTAAAGTTATTTTCATTCTTAGTGTGGCATCACCTTCATCAATTTTACCATTCTTCATATCCTGGTAAACAAAGAAAACAATTATACTAATTTCATAATTATATACAAAAATAAAAAAGAAATATTACAATGGTAAGTCCATACCAAAATGTAATAATATTAAATCGAGACTAAAATTAAAACAGATCAGCTTTTTTATATAACTCAATAATCAACACAGAGCCGAAACTAGTTATTCTAAATCTTTGTTTTGACAATAGGTTTCTTATATGGCCTAGAAGAGCACTTAGAATCTATTTTGGTAACATAGAAAATAAAACTTTGTATGAAGTGGGTAAAAAAAATTTCATTTATTTTAGATTTTGTACTCGAGACTAATTAAGAAAACACATGTATAAGCGTCTACAAAAATTCATCACTTAAGGGTGTAAAATAAGAGTTAAAACTGTGAATGATAAAAAACTTATTTCATGTATAGACTTTACAAACCACACATATTTTTCAGAATAAACATTAGCATTATTCAAAATATGTACTTTTTTTAACATTCACTGCCCAAATTAAAATAAATGAAATTTGTATTATATAGTACAGGCAATCCAAAAACCTTAAAACCTGACTATTTATTTCTAGCATGATATGTTTGTATAAAAACTAGCTGTAATTATTTTTATTTTTCTTTATATTATATGTATCTAACATGTGAGCTGGTTCAATCTTGTTTGAGCTCATTTCAATCCCCAGATTATTAAAAGTATTATTATTACATGAGATGTAATACAACTTTAACTATTCCTACACTCCGCTGCCTATCCATGTGGGAAAGTATTCAATACAACTATACATTTATATACAATTACTTTTTTAATGATTTCTACCTCTATAAAACTGTTGATAATACACACCTCAAACAATTGTAAGCTCTCCTCTATTGGTCTGTTTCTCCAAGGTGATGGGGGAGGATTGAAACCCTTTATTTCCTCAGAGCGCTGGTGACATACATAGGCCAAGTCCTTCTTTATCAGTTGTACAGCCCATTTATAGAGTTGATCAAAATAATCTGATGAGTGTGTCACCTTGTAGGGTTTATATCCTATAACAATAACAAAAAAATGTATCTACAGTTCTTATTATAACATTTAAATTTATCTTATTTTCCATGTAGATAGTTTTTAGAAGATTTTTTATGTGACTTTTATTGTATAATTACTACAAAATATTAAAAAATGTTATTTCAAAATATTACCTAACCACTCCACCATGTCTTTGATGCCAACAAAGAATTTCTCTTCTTCTTTCTCTGGATTTGTGTCATCATACCTCAGGAAACACAAACCATCATGAGCAGCAGCATATCCAAAGTTGATGTTGATAGCCTTAGCGTGTCCAATGTGTAGGATGCCATTTGGCTCTGGTGGAAACCTTGTTCTTACTTTACCCGAAGTAATTTTCAGATGCTCTTCTAATAACTTCTTAGTGTTAGGAGTCACTATATAACCATCTGTTTTATAGTTTTCTCCAGGGGAATGAAAAGGTAGCTTCTTCATTAAATCTAGTACAGATATTTTTTCAGTACCTGTTGTAGTTGTTTCCACTTTCTCTGTTGGTGTTGAACCTGAAAACCAGTACTATTTTATATAGTTCAAGTATTGTAAATAGATGGTACTTCTATTTGAAGTTGCTTGATGGTTCTATCAAAGGCACAATGTAAACTGCAGTGAATTGTTTTTTAAAGGTTCATCATATGAACAAAATCTCCTGTATACATGTTTTATTATTTGATATACAAATGTTTGACTGAGATCCTGCTTAATGGAAAGTAAAGGTGCATACCCCATTCACCCTTGCTTTTTAAGAGTCCTATATTATATGTGTCCAGATACACAGTGAAAACTAACTAGACAAAGAACTTTTAACCATTACAATATTAGAATTTAAAAACATGTTTATAATTTTAAAAGACGATACAACATTGGGTCCCAAGGGTTGCCATTTATTAACAGACTCATTGAGACCTAGACAAGGTTCGCTTCAATAATAATTAAAAATGAATTATTATGTTTCACTATTGCGAAAACCACTGTTTTTGTGCTTTGGACTATTATTTACCTTTAATAGTAATATCTAGTGATACTTTCACATAAAACTATCAAATCTTATATTTAGCAAGGGCTGCACAGAGGTAACTAAACAGCATAAAAATCCATGTATATACCTTTGTTTTCTTCTTTTGATTTAGATTTATTAGCATCTCCACTCTTAGCTTTTTTATCACTTTTTGGAATAGGTGCAAGATCAGCTTCTGTTTTGGGACCTAGCAAATCTAATATCTGTGAAACCAAAATTAATGTGAAGTTAAAAATACACAATGTACACTCAATAATTATAGTGAAAATAAAACAGTTTTAAAATATAATACCATATTATAACCAATAGTATGTAAAAAGTAAAAAATTACACAAAATACCACATCATGTACTATATATAAATATCCAACTGATAACTATTTCTAACAATAGTGTACTATATACATACAAAAAATAAAATATAATAACTGCAATATACCTGCACATCAACTTCATTTTTAATAGCCTTGCCGTCAGCCCATGGCAGACTAGATCTAACAGCTTGCATGATGATACCAGAATTAAATCGGTATCGTTTTTCCAGGAGCTCGTTTTTGTATTTGGCCATGTGCTGTTCTACAGCCTCTTCCACTTGCTCAGGAGTTACAACTACACCAACTCCACAGAAGTTCTCAAATGCCTTTGAATCTATACTCTTTTCGTTAACATGGGATAGAAGGTAATCCATCGATGCATCGACTCGCAACGTCGAATCTAATTTTCCTTCAGCAATATACTTGCAAATAAACGGCAATTTATCCACTATTTGTGGCTTTAGTTTTGTGGCCAGATGGTACAGTAACAATCCAGTACCAGGTGGTACACTGGATAAATCGACCTGAAAACAGATATCTGACTTAAAATTTACAATGATACATCTATTTCACTTGCTTCCAACCATTATTGTTAATTATTACCTCATCCACTGCGGCCAGTAAAAGTTTAGTGACATTGTTGTTCTTTAAGGTTTCTTTTGCTTTTTGCTCATTTAGCCCTAAGAGCATCAACTTTTCCAAAGTTTCTTCTGGTGTCATTTTAGGTGTATCTATACAGAAATATTACAAATATTATAAATTGATCAGGTTAACAGAGCATTTGACATTCAGGAAATACCTGGCTTTGTAACACTGTCACCGGTAACAAACTAACACAACATTATCTGTGACTGTCACGTTGACAAAACAAACGTACTTGTTACACGTACAAGGTCAGTTTCGGAAAAAAGTTTGAAAAAACAAAGTAAGTTTTTTAGTTACAGCTGTAAAATAATTATATTAAGAATTTTAATAAGAACAATATTAAGAATTTTAAATAGAACACACTAGATATTTAAAGATGGTTGAATGCATAAATAATATAATAGTTATCAAAAGCCTGGACACAACATAAATTTTATTCTTTAACAATAAAACTATTTAAATATTTTGACCGATTTCGATACGAGTTTTAATGAAATAATAACGATCGTTTAATTTAAAAAAAATAACGTCAAATTGATGAAACTATAATTTATTAGGTAACCTATAAAATTCACGTTCATTAGGAGAAAAAAAGCTATTTTGCGCAATAAATACATTATTTTCCCCATAAATATAGGCAGACACCTACTATGGTCCTAGCAGTTGTGATTCGCCTGTTCTACATTCATTAGAGTCGTCATACATGCTTGTCTTTTGAAAAAATGTTCGACCCGGCCTTCTTGATGTTTCTAATTTGATCCAAACATTGACCTGAATCTGCTTCTTCTGACTCTACCATTTACCCTCGCCTTACAAATTTGTTTCATTAGTGTATTGTCATTTGTTTTTTCGACGAAGCCATCTAAGTGTCCCTTTTATTATTGTAATCATGTCTTTTTTCACACCACTGTTATTTGATATTAATTATGTTTGATAAGTGAATATAGCTTAACACATATTAATTCTTAATACTCTCATTACTACTTTACAAATCCTACTTTCATTACGTCTTTGCCATACTCAACATTCACTACCGTACATTAGTTCTTTTTGGAAATATTACGGCTAATCATAAAGGAGCGTAAGAACCCATTCACTTTATTACTAGCTATCACTCGCCTTTCAATATCGCCTTCACGCTTACTATTTCTTATAAATGAATATCCCAGATTTAAAAACATTATGGTTGCTCCACTTTTTCTGCTATTTTAATCTTGCATTCTGTTATTATTTTATCTCTTTCAAAAATCGTAAATTTACGTATTGATTGTTTGATTGAGCGAATATGTAATTATTACACATTTGGAAATCCTTTACAATAAAAATCCATAACTATGGTTGTAGAAGGCAAAAAGCTTTTAAACGCTTACGATTGTTATTCTCGTTCATAAATACCTTTCATCGCATGTAACGATTCCCCTGAAAATTCCTGGATTCAGCAGCAGCGCGAGTTTCTTAATTGGGGTCGTTCAGTTTGCAAGACGCCAATATCCTAAGTCTCAGTATTTTGTTGATTTGTGGCAAATTACTTTGACTCTATCATTGTAAGGCACTGGTTGAGATAGACCCGCTTCCAATGCCGTCTGACTTCCTTCGATTAGTATCTACTTACCTAATTATCAACTTTGTTCTTCGGAAGTCCAGACGTTCTTTTGTGGAATCGAATTTTCTAGAACGAAAGTGATGTAAATAATAGAATAATATTCATTGAGATTTAAAATTATTTCTATGTTTGTACTTAACATTTAAATATGACATGATTTTGATCGTAGTTCATAGATGCAAACGTTGTTCAATTGGAGAGAAAACAAAATCTAAACAACCCAATAGTTTTAAAACCAAATAGGTACGACGACGAAGACGACGTACAAATTGTAGTCGATCAGTAAGTACTACTAGTTAACAGAATATATTAATTAGGGACAGAACTATGGACAAGTTGGTTGATACACTTTAGTCCAATTAGCTTACGTTAGGATAACGGAAGTTACTTTTAAATAATACTTGTTCCATTCCGAAGCGGTAACTCTTTCACTACTCTACCGTTGATTTATCTAACGTAATATAATATCACGCCTGTATTTCTCCAAAGGTCCAGGCTGCGGAATGTATAGTAGTACCTACGCTCGGACGATTTAGTCGCGAAAGTGTGCGCAAGCGTTCCCGTGGCTCCGCCGCGTAGTGGCGCGATGGAACACCGTCAGGTTTTTAGTCGATTAGAGCCCGACATAACCTATCGTCGGCCCCATGGCGATAGGCACTGGACCTGAGTTTTCCTGACGAAAAAAAAAATGCTCGGACGATTCACCAATCTTGACCAGTTTATTTATGATAATTTTAACAACTACGTCTAGTAGTTAATTTAAAAAAGTTAAAGATTAAATCATTTATAGCAAAACAACATATTAAATTACATATAGGTAAACATAGCATACATAGTACTTCACCGATGATGATACAAATGTAGGTACCTACTATGGAACAAAGCGAACTGCTAAAAAAAATCCACGTAAGCATTGACCAGCTAATTTTAAATTTAGAATCACATTTGTCTTTAGTTATAAATTGTAATCTGTTCACTTGTGAAGACAGGTACCAAATACCGTTATAAATTAAGTAAGAACTAGTTTAAACGAACGAATTGATTACAATTCTACTGAAAAACAGCAGTGCATGCGTTTTTGTTTTTTTTTCAGAAAGGTGTAACAGACATTGTTCATTGACATTCTAAATTTAAAATTGGATTATTTGGTGGCATCGTTTCAATGAATAACCGCAAATGTATGCCCGCTTCCTCTTAGGTGTATATACGATAATATATTTTTATGACTTACAATTACACTCAACGCTAGATAAAATTTCTAACACATTGTTTTTTTCTATAGCCCCTACATATGTATAAATAAAAACAGATAAAAAGAAAATCATCCTGAATATATTGTACATGCCAAAATGTACGGTAGGTAAATATTTTATTTTAGGATATCCGATAAAAAGTATTAATACTCGATAAACTAAGGTCGACGGCTGTTCACGATCTGGAAACATTTTTATGAGACCATAAATCATTTAAAGGTGACAAAGGAAAAATAATATTCAAATGAAACGGAATGTTTACATCCGAGCAGCCGTTTATTATGTGTTAACATATATATTGGATTTAACTAAATATAAGATATCGAATATAAAGTGACTTGAGCCGGAGTGTAACCAAAATAGAGAAGTTCAAACTATTTAAATTTTCATACTCGAGCTTATCCAATCGTGTCTGACCCACTGCATTTTTAGGTCGCGATAAATTAGTTACTCGTAATCGATATGTGCAGTTGGTTATACAGCGATATGTTCAGTTAACAGCAAGCTGTGATAATTTCCGATTAATACATGAAATAAATACATAACATGAGCAAGTAACATCACCCCCTTATTTCTCAGAAGTAGTAGACAGGGGAGTTTAGTAGGTGCTCCCACGTCTTACCTGAAAAAAAGGCAAACCTTTTGGCATACAACGAGCACTAACCCAGTCTTCTAGCTACTGTTGGGAAGAACCCAATAAAAATTTGCCTAACCCAGGAATCGGACCTCTTGCTCGGCAGTCGCTCTTACAGCCATTAGACGGACGACGCAATCAAAACGCGAAGGCGATCAACATTTAAAAAACTTATTAATTAAACTGAGTAGTCTGTATATTATTGTATTATTTATCTCAGGTGTTTTGTTTGTTTTGATTTTTGATTTTCAGTGTTTTTTGATTATGTTACATATATAAAGTTATATATGTAAATATATATCATAACCACTTTGAAATGTTACATAATAATATGTACTGTAATATTATGAAAACATACGCAAAATACTAATAGTAAGAGTTTCTAATGTACCGTAAGGTTTATAACTGAAGTAAGAAATATACCTATACAAGTAAGATTTATAACTTACACTGAGAAGGAGTGCAGAAAGCTGCGTAAATGTCAGCTATTTGTCATATGTATTACAAATACATTAAACTGAATTACTTACATAAAACATTTTATTATTTACGATACCTACCTATTGTTACGTTACGTGTCTCAGGGTTTATACCACTAATAACACATACTTAGTGTCTACAATCAGTAGGTATTACGACAACGTAACATCCCGCCTGTAATCCCCGAAGGGGTAGGCAGAGAAGTGTAGTACACTCCCTCTCATCTGTTACGTTTAAATCCCATGGAATAGGTGGTGAGATCAATAATAATAAGCAGTATCATTATTTGTCTGTAAGGATACAGATATTTCATACACGGTATTGTCTGTCTCCTCCACCAGGAACCTGGCATGATGATATAATACTAATAAAAATAATAATATGAAGAAGATAAGATGTTTCTTTAAATTTTATAAGAAAAAGATCGTACGTTTCAAATTATAATAAGGCCACAAGGCGCGATCAGTGAATCAGAAACTGAATTATGCTAAATCAACGGAGGTAACAACACGACATTATTCTGAATAACGGCAATAACGGAATCTACCGGCAAATACTTACGTCATATTGCTTAAAATCTATAAAAGACATTGCTAGATTTCCCCTTATGTAGCGGAAAACTGTTTCATTATTTATATTTAACCTATTTTCAACATTCAATATTTCTGTAGCTCTACGTGCCTAGATCGAAATAGCACGAGCACAGAGTGGCACGCGACAGATCGCCTTGAATACAATACAAACAAATCACGTAGATACCTGTCTCTAAATGATGAAATAAGGTGAGTGTCAAACTAATGTTATTTTACTCGTCAAACCCTTTCTATGTCTATAGTGTATCTAATATTTCGTTGCGTCAACAACTAATATTTATATGGTTTCATTTGGTTTGATGTCCATTCATTAGCTTTTCCACGTCCACTGCTGAATATACGCCTTCCCTAATCGGCGCCACCCTCGACGCTGGGTCTTCTGAATTCAGCGGGATACTCCCGCTGTCTTCTTCAGGTCGTCAAATCACCTGGTAAGTGGGCGGACCCACACTTCTTTTACCGAAAGATTTGATATGTAGAAGATATTTTATATTACAGCTTTAACTCTATATTACATCATTCAAATAATTTGGAACTGCCGAATAGAATTTATTAATATTTGAGCAACAGTATACCGAGAAACGAATCGCGGTTAAACTATTTCGATTGCATTCTACTTATAGTTAATGCAGGTAAATAGAGTTTTGTGTTTAGATATAAAATATGAAAGAGGCGTGGGAGTCGAACACCTGATACACATATCCAAGATAAGGCGAGTCGATGTTATACTATGGATTGGTTGTATAACCGTAGCCCTGCACTTATAAGTGACGGTATCAGATGAATATAGAATATTCCCTTGTAAATAACAACATTATTATTATGCATCATTTATGCCAGGTCCTTTACGGGGTAGGTAGCGAGAAGTGAGCGCGAAATATGTGTATCAACATAACAAACTAAAGTATCTTACTTATTATTAATTACAGTTCAATACATACATCCGTTATAATATAAAAATGTACATAAACGATAGTGAGATGCGATCGTCAAGCAGAAGTTACTTTACTCCTGATCAAAAGTTTAATTAGACAAGTAGTTACTCGTAGTTCAGAAATTCAAAGCTGGGTAAGAAAGTTGGTCACCGGAAAATGAATGAAAGCAGACAAGATGAAACTTGTCCATCTAATAATTATCTAGATTTCATCCTTTTTGATTAAATATCTAATATTATTTTAAATTACACTCTGACTTTATAGACCGGTCCATTCCACGCACTCCGTAGAATATTGTTCTAGAACTTTTATTACGATTAAAGTAAACATTAACAATAATCCAATATTAAACATATTGCTAGTGTCACTTTATAAATTAACTAACGTTGTACACATCGAACATAACTCGTATAAATAATGACGTGGTGTCGTTACATAGTTTAATAACGGGCATAAAATAAACCCTTGAGTAGAGGCTAGAGGCGCACCGCAGTAGCTTCCGATGTCCCGCTGTGGGATGCACGCGCGGCGGAACAGCGCCGGTGATCCTCGCCTCAACAAAAATAAACATCCAATTAAACACGAAGCATATTATCATACTCGGCAACGAATAATGCCTAGTTATTGTGCGAGTTAAAGAATGAATTAGCCGTTAACATATGTAATTTTCATCTCATTCAAAATATGCTGAATTGTTGAGATCGAAAGGATTAAGTGAGTAAACACTGCTTTACATGCACATTGAAATTGATTTGATTGAAAGGCACAGGGCATTGCTTTGATCTTTTGTTCGTTTGATGTGAATGTTACTTTTGTACCTACCTATATCATAAGTTTTTTATACGTAAACTATTATAAGTAAAATAGATGTTGTAAAAATGCATGTATAGTTAATTTATTATTTGTCTTGTATTTTTTTATGTTTGCTCTATTGCTGTTTATATCATATGGTGAATAGTGTAGTATTTGTGACGAATAAAGCTATATTAATTAATGTCACTGAGATGTGTAGGCGCCCGCAGAAATCTGATATATAGTATTCATTCATCTGTGGCGGGCCACATTAATGAAGTTTGACAGGACCCTAACTTGGATCAACCGCTAATTAACTCAAGTTACAGCTATCGCAAAAATAATAAATTTTTTGGCGAAGCCTACAAGGTGTATCTCAAGTGTGAATTTCCCGAACAACCACTTTGCATTAACACCAGAACAAATCTTTCTCAATTTTTATATTATAACGGATCTCTTTTCAATACCCTACATTTTGAGAGACATTTTAAGTAACATAATCTGTCATAAAAACTATGGACTAATAAGTCAAATAAGACAATAAGACAAGTTGCGCGCATTTTAATAATTCTAACGATTTTTTTTACCTTGCGTACTTTCAAAAAAAATTAACCTTATATAAAATTGTAAATGTATACTTTATGAATGTTATGAGTTCAGCTTAGACTGAATTTCCAGCAGATGGTACGCATAGTCAGATTGTTTACAATTCGTTTGTAGTGTCTGCCAGACGTGCCATTTAAAAATTCTCCTAACACCACGTATTACATCACACATAAACTAGAATTCGTTACTGTCAAACAAACTTGAACGGCTTACATGCATAACGTCTTTCCTACGTCCAACAACGAGCCCTTCACTGTAAAAAACGTATTTACAAAAATATATTACGTCGATTTAGCGTAATATCATCAATACGCTAACTTATAACGTGATACAATTATTCAATAAACTATTTATGTTTTGGTCTAAACGGTACAAGTGCTAGTTATTTGTGTACACTTCAAGTGGTCATCTCAGTCTGCTGGAGTAGCAACGCGTGCTCAATCAACTTCGAATACGATAGTTGCTATTACAAGGAATCAATAGTACTATATTGAAAATTAATACTACATATCAAACATTTGTATTAGGTATATAATCATTTCATTAAAAACAAATAATACAATAAGAACAACAAAAATCGTTACTGCTTTATGAATATCTTGACACTGTAGACAGTCAGCTCAATAGGTTACTTTTCAGATTTTTAACTTCACACATAATACCTCACTGAATAACTGATGTACAGTAACAGTCCTATTATAGATTTACTCGCTACTTTTGCCATAAAAATTGTCTAGAAAAGGAATGTATCGAATATTTATCGTCATTTCTAATATCATCGTATCGCGGTCGCTCATAGGTATGGAAAACAATATAGGTAAATATTATGTATGTTACAAATATGAACTAAATTTTATAAGTAGACCGATATTCATGTATGATATTTGAACTAAGGCGATAGAACTATCTAGGAAATTTCGAAACGGCGAAGCAAAGGTTGAAAATAGAAAATCAATACCGAAAATAACTCTGAATGAAATCCCAAAACTTTATGTTAATAAAATCGCAACCACTGAAGTTTTTTATCATCAATGTTTTAATCGGGTTGCTTTCTTGAGTTTTAAAAATAGATGAATAATTTTTGGTTTTGATTGAGTGACTTTTAATTGACTTGGCCTGCAAGACACGTTACGCGTATGGCGTAGGTTTATAGTTTTTTTTTTTTATTTATGTTTTTAATTTAGAAGCAGTGAAACAACAACGTCGTCACAGACATTCCATATAGTTTAAATAACTTCGACACACGCCTTTGGCATTTACTCGTATCTCAATCAGTCTTGACCGAATTTATTTTTAACTGGCCTGGTGGCCCAATAGTCATTAACCTTGACTACTAAGTCCGGGTTGTGGGATCGATTCGGTGATGATGAACCACGAGTACTTTATATGTCAATAATAATAATAATCGACCCATTTGTCATTCCACTGTTGGAATATGGGTCTCCTCTCATATTGAGAGGGTTAAGGCCATAGTATATATGTACATATATGTCAATACGAATGTAAAATTAAACTTATACATAAATGTATATGTAGGTACTTATTTAAATAATACCTGTATATAATCTTATCAGCTGTCTGTTTTCCATAGGAAATCTCTACCTAATGTAGGATCAGGCAGGCCTGAGATTATAATATTAAATTATAAAATTTATATTATTTTTAACAACCCTCCTATCAAGATATTTTTTTTTATTTAAATGACATTATGTCACCTGTAATATTTCTCGAAGACACCTGAATATTTGGATGAAAAATACATGGCATGTGATGAAGCGACGAAATTTCGAGTTTAGATAATTTCCTGAAAAGCTAATAAATATATCTTATAACAAGACATAACAGATAATAAAAATAGTTAAATTATGTACCCGTATGTGCAAAATACATATAGACGTTAGAGTCGCAAATGGCTTCTCGGAGAGCATATAATATGTAGGTACATATAAATATTTATATAAAGTACGTGTATGAATTTACTAAAGTATTATCAGTTTTATAAAACCGCTAGGTAACTTCATTTGTAAAATGATTATGACAAGGACAATCCACTCAGAAAATACCGCTCATTGCAGAGTATTCAACGAATTATTTCAAAAGGTTCCCAAGTTTGAACAGATCAGTGTGATGTGCATTTAATTGATAATAGTAAGTAGAAGCAAAATGACGACGTATATGTCTACCGGCCACCCTGTCGCCACGTCTCCCAAGTCTCCCCTGGCCAAGTTAGTTCTATACCCCAAGCCGAAGACGTTCAAGGTCATGGTATTGGGACAGTCGGGAGTTGGAAAATCCGGTAAGGACTTTTTGTATCTATTCTTCTCAATACAACATAAATACAATTAGTTCAAAATAGTTAATGTCAAAATGCAAACACGCTCGAAGCTCGAAACCTTTATGACTTTTAACCCAGAAATTAACTGTGCCTAAATCACATTTTGTAACTGAGTAACCATTTAACGAATGTGTTATATTAATTAACTGCTTCATTTGTTATCTGTGCTTCTTAGCCTCAGCTATATTATTTCTAACGTGTTCTCTATCATCACTAACAGTGAAGTACGAAGTACACAAGACTTAAAATTCTGGATTATTCCAAATACTGATTCATTTTCACATGGATTTTATAGGACCGATTACCTACAGAACAATTTTGTCATTACATTTCAAACACTTGTTTACTCGTTCTAAGAGCTTTAGCAACAAGCGATTCAAACATCTGAAAGCGCATTACCTATGCATGTATATTTCCAGCACTGGTTGTGAGGTTCATTACGCGGCGATTCATAGGCGAATACGATCCTAATTTAGAGAAAGTTTACGGATATCAAACTGTGATAGATAACGAGACCGTGTTTTTTGAGATATTGGATTCTGCAGGAGACCCTCGCGTAAGTAACGATTGGATCGAGACGTATTTAATTCAACCATCAGCCTATTTAAATCAATAGACCTGGACATAGACCTCCTCTGATCGGCGCCACTTCACCTGGTTCTGAGCTTTTTAAATCCACTTCTATCCAGATTTTTTCTTAATATTGCCAAATCACCAGCTAGAAGGGCTATGTTTTTTTCCGATTTGGTTGTATTTCATTACAAATGGGATATGTATTTACATCTGCGTCAACTAAACTTTGTTTTAAAATAACTTACCTACGATAAGCAAAATTTTGTATCACTTAACATGCAACATCGAAAACATAGAAGACATGAAAATTAAATACAATTTTTAATTATTGAACTTTCAATTTAATTTGCTATATTTGAGTAATTCAATTTCTGTGTGTTATTTCTGTATTCCTCGAAAAATAAAATCGAAATTTGTTCAGGAAAGCGAGTACACTAATTTGGAGAACAATATCCGTTGGGCGGAGGCGTTCGTGTTGATGTATTCAGTGACAGACAAGTGCTCCTTTGACGAGTGCCACCGTCTTAAATTTCTAATCAACTACAACAAGAGGAGACGCCGCCTGGCCGCGTCCGCTAAGGTGAAATAAAATCTCTTTAATACACTCGTGAAAATATATAATTACATTGCAAAAGCTGAAGTTGTAAATGCAGCTACGCTGTCTTATTTAGAGTTATATGCGGACTTTGAACAAAATTGGTTTTGTCGAACAAAACAAAATCCGGAGTTATTAAAAATACTATAAATCATTACCAAATAACTCACTACGCTACAGTTTTAAGGGAATTATATGCATACTTTTGTCTCATTAGAGTAAAAACTAAATGTTAATCTGATATGGAGTTAAGTTCATTTTTCGCCTGCATGAGTCTGTGTGATAATAATGTTCATCACATAACCAAAATAACAAATAAAAATAAAATAAAAGATGTTCATTAGCAAAACGAATTAAATTGGGAATACGAGTTTCATTGATTATTGTGTATTTCTTACCATGAACAAAATATTATGGAATTCAAACTACAATACTAAAGAGTGCACAAGAGATCTACATAGTTATTGGATACAGTCTGTTAACAAAGTTGAAAACCGAGTTCCGAACTATAGTTCCGACAAGTTCAAAATCTGTGAGATATAACAATTGCTGTTCACATCGATTTCAACCAAAACCATTCTAAGCTTTTCGGGATAAGGCGTGCTACGAGATGCAAACAATTTGAATGTTATTTAAAATAGTGTGCAATGACATTTGCAGGACAGCATCCTTGAAACACCAGTGGTAATGGTGGGCAACAAAATAGATCAAGTAGAAGACCGTATG
>DWME01005117.1:0-15340 GCA_018244795.1 Parelbella ahira ahira | reverse complement strand
CTGAGGTGTGTGAAGTCTGCCAACCCGCACTTGGCCAGCGTGGCAGACTATGGCCTTAACCCTCTCAATATGAGAGAGGACCCATATTTCAACAGTGGAATGACAAATGGGTCGATTATTATTATTATTATTATATTCAATGAACACAGAGGGGAATTTAAAATGTAAATTTTATTATGGAATGGGTACAACACGTACCTACTTTGTTATACGATACTTCTACATATTAAACGCGTTCATTACTTACGAGCATAGCTGCATTATTGAAGTTGATAACCGCCTTATTAAGAGCAATCCACGAGATGCACTCAGCGTAATATTCGCGTAGATTTTTCAAACGGACAGACAGCGCAATGATTGATTGATAGGTAATATTAAGTACTTACGACCTTACACAACTAACCATAAGATATTTGTCCCTTTCTCTCGCTATATCACATACGTGATAGAAAGAGACACAGTGTGTCAATTATTGAATGTGTGTATAGGTGTTATTCTATTTCGTGTTGTTGCTATACTGTAAGTCCTGGGGCTAATTTCTTAGCAGAAGAGGCAAGTGGATAGGTGGTTCAAATGAATATGACTCAGGATTCCTGGTGATTTTAAGTTTTAGTTGTTTTCGTCAACTTCAAACTTTGACGTTTTAAAACAATATTTGCTGTTACAAAATAATTCATAAATTTTATTCCTGTCCACAATTTTTGTTTTATCATCATCATCATCATCATCAGCATTATCAACCTATCTCCATCCATTACTGTAAATAAGCCTTTTCAATAGCGCGCCACTGAGCTCTATCTACATAAGTAGGTGGAGTGACGATATATGCAAAGTGGTTGGTTGGATGCGTAGAGCAGAAGACCGAGCTCAGTGGCGTGCCATTGGAGAGGCTTATGTCCAGCAGTTGATGATGACAGGCTGACAGTGTGTGTGTGTGCGTGTGTGTGTGTGTGTGTGTATGAGCTCGATTTTCACTATTTCATAACAGTGTCCATTTTATACCTGGGCCTACAATTATTTTATATGAGTATGTATTTAGGCATTTGTTTTATCTTGATCTAACGGTTATTAACTGACTGCTGATGTTTGATGGTTCCCTTGCAAGACATTTTGTCGTACATTTATACGATGAGTAAGCGTGTCTTTCCTGTCTGGGTGTAAATTATTTATTCAATTAAGGACAATTTAATAAATGTTGTTGTTTATCAGTTACCTGATTTAGATGTACTCTTATTCGGATATTTTTACTACACTTCCGATTCAATGGAACTACGTTCGTCTAGGTCCACCTAATCCCATTTTATAATAAATTTAACAGTCGTTTATTTCGTAACTCTACTATCATTAATTCTTTATCTGCCCAATGTAAACGCTCCCGGCTCTCGGAACTATATGAAAATATAACACCGACTGTAAATCAGTTGGGAATAGAGCAGGAAAACAATGGTGATAAAACATAAGTAAAAATGAGGAACGTATGGTTATTTGTCGGAAACGTCTAATGCGTACGCAGGGTTCATATTAATGCAGCGGGCGTGATCTCATCAGTTGCCTTGTGCGCAAAATTCAAGCCGATCCTTCCGCGTACGTCGCGCCGCTCCGCTGTTTACGCTTAACGAAATTAGCATTGTTCGGTGTATGTACTTACATACTTTCCGTAAAAGTCGCATTTAAATATCGCACGTCGTTAACGCCAATATAGGTGTTATGATACCAATATACGTAGGTGGGTTTTTGTTACTTTAGGTAGATCTGAAATGTAGTAAATTTAATTAAGTTATGTTGAATAATTTTTTGTTGATGACGATGATGTTTGATGATGAAAAGTTAAATAAGTACTTATAATAATTAGTAGTCCAATTATAAAAAGCTTAAGTATGGAAATATTAAATAAAATTTATCCACGAACGGATCTTTCTCGAAATCTTTGCACGTCATTTGAAATGATCATCATCGAACCTTTTATCCAATGGTGAAAACTAGTTTTTTTATAAGAGAAAGATGGGTTCAAAGTTACAGTCATGTTAAAACAGGAATGTAACATTTACATGCGATCCATCTCAAAAACGTTGTTAATCCTGGGCCCCCTTCTGGAGTTCAGTGGCAGATGTGGGCGAAATTTTGGTTACAACCTAATGCCTATTCAAAATCCAAAAGCCTTTTAAAAGTCCGTATCGTGACATCTAAAACAGGCTGAATATTTACCCTTAATATTTTTGCCACCTCGTTGTGGTCGCGTGCCCTGTTCGCGTGCCACTCTTGTTGCACTAGATCTAGTATAATTAATATTTATTAAATTAATTACAGGTTTCCCTACTTCGCGTCGAGTGGACGGCGATTAAATATGACAATAATTTCGGTTTTCAGGTTATGAAAGTGTCGAACGAGGATCTGGTGATAAGCGACTACATAGAATATGTGAAGGAGAGCGACTCAATGGAGTAGTTGTACAGGGTACCACTAATACCCATTAGTGGTACCCTGTACAACTCCTCCGCAGTAATTCATAACGAAAAGCCGTGGTTTATTGTGTTTCGTTTTGCGAAACTGTATAAACTCACAGAAAGCAATGTCTTTATGAAATCTACACGGTATCAAAGATCCTTAATTAACAATATTACATATGTATGTGTATATACACTTTGCATACGTAATAAAGTACGAAATGCATTTACTGCAATACTGAACGCTTTAAGTAATCCCTTTCCTCTTTGTAATTGCAAAGCTTTGCAATCTCGATATATAACTAGCAATTTGTCTGTCTGTCTGTAGGCAGGTAAATCGTGTCAGCGGCAATTACTCGCCCCTCGACCGGAAAAACGCGACTTCTTCCGACGGCTGGACACAGTACACGCGAAACAGGAAGATAAAACGTATTGAATGTTTTATTTTTATATTGTTGTTAAAAGTTCAAATGCATGAAGCGCGTTTTGCCTTATTGTCGAGGGCGTGTAAGGAATTTTTTAAGATGTGTACCGCGTCGCTGTTGAATTCGGATGGAGCTTATGCCTTTTTATATTATAAAAAGAGAAGCGAAACAGCAGGCAAACTACCGTAACATAAAGTTCAGTGAGCACAGTTTTTAAAACACTTAACATCACATTACAACTCAAAACCCAGGACCTCCCGATCGTCAGTCGCGCTTGCAACCACTCGACCAACGAGGCAGTCAATAGTACCTACAGTTTATAGTTAGTATAGACGTAGAATAATTTCTAAACAGTAAATATTACAGAAATGTTAATATGAGTAACCGCAACGTATCGAGACACGTATTTTTTTTATAAACTCAAGGAAATACCCAGAATTTTAAATTCTAACATTTTAGAACATCGTCACATTAATTACCATTTCTATGACATCATTGGAAATTACCGAAAATTGTATGTATGGATAAGCATAAATTCTATTGGATAAATTGGATAGCATGTTAAAAACGTGCATATACTGTGTATGGACTTCCACGATACAGTTTAACAACGATAGAAAACAATCGATAGTTTTTTTTATTTCCACGAAGTAAAACCTGACGTAATAAAATGCTACGTATTGTTGATTACCGCGTTGCGCTCCGTGCTCACTTCGTCGATACCCACCACGTGTTCATGCGGTGATCGTCGAAGGACCCTTTTGAGTAATGTCCCAGCACCGTAACAGTTGTGACTGATAGGGCACTTTAAATAATATGTCCCAGTTCATCGTTAAGTTTCTGGGGTGCTAAAAATTACTTTGACACAAGACTCATCCACTAATCATTGTTGATGTAGAGACGTAGCGTTCTATACTGTCTGTCCTCTTTTACTTACAGACAGATGCTTGTCCTTATTGAGACTGATTAAGCGATATAGTTAGAAGAATTGGAAATTACTTACAAGGGCGTGTCAGGCCTAAGTTCCAACTCATAATAAAAAATACACTCATGAGCTAAATAGACAAATGTCTGGAACAAGTTTTTATCATCAGACAGATTTTATATTATAAGGGAAATTAACAAAAGATATTAGCCTGGTGTTATTTATTAGTGTCAGAGAATCTGTCTAATCACAAGAAGACAGAAGTGCACATGTAATGTGTCTTTCTTGTCTCATTGCTTCGATTTAATAGAAAAAATTGGAGCAATCGTTGTGTCCGCAATAGAGCCATGGAGAGAAGATTCCAATATTCCCAAATTCCGACATGTACGTGTTAATATAAAATTTACTACTTCTTCAAAACTCATAATTCTTCTCATTTCTGAGACAGAAATGTTCATAACATTTTATGCCCTTGTCGTATTCCTGTGAATTTACGATTGTTCTCTTACCGACTATAGAATGACGTTCCATCCAGTTTTTTCATAAACACAAGAGTAAGTATCAGACCTTCAGATTTTCTTTTCTTAAAAAAAAGCATATTTCCTATTTTAAGTTTAATATCCCATTTGTTATCTTCTCATTATTGGAGTTATATGAGAGAAACAATATCGTCTAGGTTTTAACTTCGGATCTTTTGGGTCAGAGACACATAGGTACATATATTTCTAGTTATCAATGCGAACGTATTCAGTACGTTAATCATAACGACTCAAAACAAGTACAATAAAATGAATGAAACGTTATTTATGTGAGAAATATTGTCCTACGGTCTTACAGACCGTGGTCAAAATTTGATGTGAAATACTTCACCACATTTGCAGTCGGCAACAGACTGTTTCGTTTGAATAGTCGTTGAGCTAATAGATACTGGGTGCCTTAAATGCAGAAAGTGTGTGAAAGGGGTTGTACAAAAAATTTCTAAGCTGCGGGGTAGCTTAGACCAGGCAACGATAATTAGGTATTCTTTAATATTTACTTTTAATTATAATTAAAAGTAATGAGTAACGTTTTGTAATTGACATATCGCCAAAAGATGCATTAACTGTATTATTTATCCTGAAATTGATTGCCAAAATATTAATAAGCTAATTACACTAATAAATTCACTTTTACGTTTCCAACCAAATAAAAGAATCCATTAAATATCCGAGGTCGGGTTGATTATTAATACAACGCTGTAACCGCGAGGTGAGCTTCACGAAGATTTCTCCAGAGGGCGTGATGGATAGCTCCATCTCTTATTCGCAGGTAAAAAATATGAGTCCCGCATTATAGAGAACAGCAACTCTTTATCGCAAATCATAATGTGCGCATAATGTATGAGAGAGAGTACGTGTATTGCACTGACCCATGAGATTTTCCGTCTGATTTGCTACCATAATGACTCATCGTAACTTTAGATTGGTTCAAGTTCCTAAGACTGCACGTCTGTTATGATATGGAGTACTATATATTTTACTAGTATTACTACATGCGTGGGTTCAAATACTACTAGGCGTCCTTGATTGTTTCACACGCTTAATACATTTATGAACTATTTTGCACTGCTAATTTTTTGATCAAAATACGTTTGAATATAGGTACAGTAAACAGTGCAAGATAGGAATATGTAGGTACTGTTAGATAATACTCCGTGATAACAGAGTCAATATAAAACTTGTTTGTAACATAATAATTTTTCAACAGCAAACTTATAGCGAAAGCTTAATATTTAGAAAGAGAGAGCTTCCACTACTTCCGTGATAAGTGTTTTTGTTTTTCGAGTTTTAACGTAACTGAGTAACTACAAAAGGTGCAAAGAATTCTTTTATCAAATGTATCGAATATCTAATCAAATTAAACACGTGTGCAACCAATGCAGAACACTCACAAGTGCGAAAAGAATTGCGTGTGAGGATTACATGCAATGATCTGTGTGACGTCATTACTTTTCACACTCGGAGCTGATAGTATTACGGCAGTCGCCTATAAGTAGTGTATAAGCATTTACATGCACGTATGAACGTATTCGTTCATTATAATGATAGTTATACCAGTTGTTACTCACTACTTCGTTTGCGTAAACCACTTAGCAATGTATTTATTTCTAAACGTATATATACCCTTCTAAGCCTAATTACTGTAGTGGAAACTACTGTCTTGCAAACGTAGTATAGGAATCCTCGTGCTAGTTCCGATGACTGAGTGTGGCGAGCTGAGGACAGGATGCGGTGGCATATACCGGGCATAAATTCAGACTTAGAGCTACTACAAAAAAAAGTTTTAGTTACAAAAATCCAGCTGCTCCAATAAATAGTAATATACCGCTTACACATTACCTTAATTTCTATATTTTTATATCCATCTCAAACGTTTGAGCAGGCCTTAAATATATAATAATGATAGAAATGCGAAACGCATGTGTGTATGTTTGTTGGAAATGAGAATCATGAACGTAGGGAGAGGTGGGGGCAAGGATTAATGACCTACTTGTAATAAAAAAATAAAATATTTTCAATAATACAATAATGATTTTTCCTCCTATTTACCTACCTTGCAAGAACATATATGTAGCTATAATCATGTAGGTACAGTGACTAAGATAAATATAAATGGTTACTTGGAATTCGGCGACTGGTTGCATGCTGAGATGTTGTTAGTTATACAAAAATTAATCTCGCCGTGTATTGGTTACAATTTTTTGCGTTATCTCCATATAACAGGTTCTTATAACATTATAATTTTTTTGCTAACGTCTGTTTTCCTCATAACGTGACGGTTCATGACTCTTTATCGTAGAAGAAATATTTTTTTAGGCCGGCTACTAATGTATCCGCTTAATTGTTATGTTAAATTAAATTTGTTGCGCCACACATTAATTTAATTATTTAAACAGTTAGAGATCTGAAGAAATATATTTTCTCTATTATTGTTGACGTGCATATGTCATTCCATTAACGTTTCCGGGATATGTTTTGTGTATCACGAATTAGAAGTTGAGATAAGCGATGTGATATAAGATGACCGAAATCTATATGGTAGCTAAAAATTTTGTACAGTCGCCGGCAAAAATATTACGTGTTATTGATATGTTAAAGAAGCAACTTCTCCTGATAAAGTATGGAATTCAAAACCCAGAGAAATATGTAACTGCATAATTTATTCTCTGACAAAAATAACACACTTAACAACAATATGACAAAAGTAACCTAAAACTGATCCAGTGACAAAAGTATGTATACAGATACCCCCATTCAACACTGCAATATATTATGTAAAAGGTGAATCCGCATGCATATAACCGGTAATAATAATAGCATATAAAACGAAACGAGAGTAAACTTGTATATATAGCGAAATAAATATAGTTCGCAATAATCTAATACGAATTATCGTACCGTGAATAGCGCGCTTTATAACCTGCATACGTGACTGCAGACAGCAAGACGCCCGACCAATCGATACCTAATCGAGTGTGCTATATATAAATTATATGCACGAATGCATTATAACATAATCTCTCGTGTAATGTTATAAAACTGTAATCGCGTTTATGTGTCATGGAAATAATTTTATAGATTATACGTAATACGCGCATAAAGGATGAACATGGAGTGGCGTGGGGCGTTCCGTTGGTTCAATTTATTATTTTTATTTTATTATCACGCCAGGTCATTTACAGGGTAGGAAGAGAGCACAGAGGGACAAACATCTCTATCCTTACTTCACCCTATCCTCCATGACTGTATTTAAACATGTAGGTACACCGATTTCGGAGACTTGTAACTCCCCAATCGGTCAGTATTCCAATTACTTTATCAAGATAAATACGCCTTGGCCTTCCTCGCCAACTGCGTCCATCAAAATTCGCATTGCATATTTGTTTTCAAGTGACTAAAATTGATGTAACATTCTAATTCAATTGTTAATAATTTTGCCTGATGAAATAATAAGTCAATGTCAACTGGCGGGGAATGTTTGAAGTATTAAGTCGGCATTTTGTAGGTTTATGATTAAATTATAGCAAAGTGAAACAATTGAATATATAAATTCTTGATAACAGAGTACCATGGCTCAGAAAATGACCTTTCTTTGGGGTTGATGAAGTCTTAGAGGATACAGTACAAAGCGAAACCTATTTAACACGGAATCCGACACATAAATACGTTTATTTTGTCGTGATCTATAACAATAAATAAAATTGGAGTGTCTGTTTGTAATAATAAAATAACCGCTTTTTACTAAATGTATATGTATGTATACATACCATGCGTACATATACCAAAATAAAATTTTTGTAACGATTGTTGTCCGTCTGTCTGTTTGTTCCGGCGAATCTCTGGAACGGCTGTACCGGTTTTGATGGAACTTTCACTGGCAGATAGCTGATGTAATAAGAAGTAACTTAGCTATTTTTATTTTAGAGTTTTAGAATTATAACATAAAATAATGTTGCCGTCCAGTACCGTGCGCAGCCCACGCGCAAGCCACCACTGCGCAATAGTTGAACAATAACTTTTTTATTAAATTTCACACGAACGAAGTTGCGGGCACAGCTAGTAATCATAATATTTTTGAACACCAAACAGGCCATTTCATACAAGACATAACATTATAGCATCACGCCTATGTTTCCCTGAAAGGGCAGGTAGCGGTGTGTAGTAGATACCACGTTTTAACAGTTATAATGTACGTCCCATGACATAGGTGGCAAACCAATTTCCACACTGCTCATCATTATTATCTTAACCCTCATTAAATCCAGCCATTTGAATAGGATGAATAGTAAGGGTAGCTTAAGATGCAGACAAGCATACCGTTACCAAAGACAGTCCAGTCGACCTTTGAAGAAAAGTTCTATTCATACTTTTTTTTCATCATCATTTCAAATGCCATTGAAGAATCCCATGTAATGGAGCTACGAGAATAACTCAGAGAAACTCATTCCGGCTCTCTCGTCTGTCGTAATGAAGGTTCCGTATAAAAGAATCATAGAAAGAATTTAGGGGCGCATAAATTAATATGGCATAGTCATAATATCTGTATACATGTGGTTAGTTACGTAACAGATGTAATGTTTAATCCAAAGCTCCGTAGGGAACAGGAATGTAATGTATTTTGCTTTTGATAGACATATGTAGGTACAATATTACGATTGAACTTCAATACTAGGGTTTCATATTTCATAAAAAAAAAGAATAAAAATGACCCTACAGTATAATTTCACGTCTTTTTTCCCAATTTTGTATCCGTATTCCCGTGAAGCCAAACGTAACTCTATTCTAAAGTAAAGTCCAGCGAATAAAATGTACTTTAAGTATCGCATACAGCGATTAGCATGACACAGCGCAGCTAGAATGTTCGATGAGTTCGTCATACGTCGTGACATGTCGGGTGCACTATTATATCTTTATTTAATATGAATGTGATTTAATTGTAACCTACAAAGTAATGACTGTTATCCATATATACACTGATAATATATACACTGCAGTCATTTCATTGATCTGTTACATTATCATTGTACAAGGCTTAAAATGTTATATGATATATTACGTATGTTTCGACCCAAAGAATCTTTGCCTAAATTAGAGTTTTATCTAAATATAGGTACTTACATATATAATAGGTAATAGTGTAATAACGGTTAAAATATTCTGTACATGTTCCCTACATACAAAAAAAATGAAGAAATGTTTATTACACATTTAATTATTATTATTACTTGTTGGTGGATGAAGTCACTAGTAAGAACTAGTCCGATGTAATAATGATGCAGTTGGTAATTACTCTTATGTATCATAATAAAGAAATCATTGCTTGCATGTAATTAATGATTTTAGATATCTTAATGGTTTGCTAATAATAATTGAGTAATACTTAATAGTTCAGTCGTGTTCAATCTAGATTGTTCCATTAATGATTCCATACTTTGTTATAGTTAATTTTGTTCTATTCGAGAAACGTTGACGGTTAATTTTGAGATTTAATTAATTGCGTAGTTATTAATAAAATAAAGAAACGTTAAAATAACACACCACGCCTATGTTTCCTCGACAGGGTTGGAAGAGGAGTGTAGTACTCCATTACTTTACCAGTTATATTTTACTTTCTGAGGAAAAGGATTGAACCTGTTCCCACACACCGTGCTTGATCCCAGACCCTGAACTATTACTAGGAGTTGCAATTTAGAAAAACCCAATAATATTTTGTCAAACCTGGTAATCGAACCGAGGATATCTTGTTTGATATAAATGTGCAATGCCGTCTAATGCTGTTAACGGAACAAAACTTCCTGTCTGCAAGTCCTGCTTCTTAGAGTCTAAAGGTGCACCATGAAAAGGTTAGAAACCGAACTCTGGTTAATAGTACTTAAAACTGATAATTTATGTGTAGTAATCACTGAACGTAACCATTGAACACAAATTCTAGTTTTTGCCTTATCACGATGACAAAGACAAACATTAATATATTACCCTTATATATTTATATTTTGGTTATGAACCTAATATAATTATATGGACAGCATAGTTATTGGGCGTTTCATTTCAAATGCAGAAGAGGTGTAATGTTTTCGTACAGTCATGGAATAAGTATAAGTAGTGACAATAATGTTTTTACTATCAATTATTATATAACACTTTATATAGTAATTGCAAACTGATTTCATAGTACTTACGTCTTGTAGTAAATTCATTAAATTTAATTAACGTTTTATTATTGTCGTCTTATCTCTTGTATCTCTAACAATTTACGGATGTCATAAGACTGTAAATATAGCTTAGTGTATTCGTATTTATTGTGAGAGTTTCACGTGATTGGGCAATCGGTTCGCCGCGTGACGTCTTTACCAACGTGACGAATTGCACGTAGTAAAAAATATATGATTCGTGTGTCAGTTAGTTCTTAAATATCATGGATAGTTTTTAGTTATCATGGATTCGTGAGTTGTACATACATATTATAGACCCGTGTTACTTAGTTTTTAATTGTCATTAATTGGGATAAACCAATATTTTTAGTAGAAATTTTTATACAGTGGAGGCATGCCAAGATGAGGTTGCTAAAACTTGGCGACAGAGAAAGATGGTGGAGAACAATATGTGCGTTGAACAGATGTATCCATAGGATGAAGGAATAATAATAATCTGTAATCCACTGATAATAATAATAAACCCAATAATAATAATCCCAATATCTGAGAAAATCATTTAAGTATATTGAAAATACAAGAAGTTTCATCAGTACGATAAAGTGGAATATGTCATGGAAACCTTACGAAGGAGTTCCATAAGCGCGAACAATGTAAAGGAGAATATGCACCGGAGATATAATAAAAGTTGTTTTAAATATAAACGTGATGCGATTTAACATATTCCATTGTCAAGCGCAGCGATTGAATTAATTGAACCTGTGAATGTTCCAAGATGGCTACCCTGCACTGTACGTATAGCTCTAACATAAACCATATACCCACTGGTACTAGAGTTACCAGGGTGATCGATGAATAAAAGCATCAGGACAAGCGCTTTTGAAATAAGTAATCATTATTTTTATCTCTGGTGTCATGAAAGACAAAACGTAATTTATCATTCAAGGAACCAAAAAGTTAAAAAAAAAAACTTTGGCACTTAAGCTAAATAGACTCACGAGTTATAATTATTCGTCATAACAACTTCACGTGATTAAACCGTAATCCTCATTAGTGGACTGCTATGTGACAACATGCACGTAACCAGTAAATATTATCTTACGTATTTAATACTAAATCTACTTCTCCACGCATGACACAAAATTGTTTGATCTTATAACATATTACATTACTGTCACCGTGAGCCATGGTGGGGCGTACAATGTAACTGGGGAAACGTGGCAGTGTACTACACTCCTGTGCCTACCTCTTCGCGAGTTGCAGGCGTAATGTGACGTGTATGATTACATTAACTATTTGATTAAAATTATAAGGTTAAAATGTAGGGTTTATTCGTAAGAGTTTCTAATTTATTCTTCGGTTATTCTCTATGGATGGCAACGGCCACTTTAAGTTGTTGTCTTCTAGTTTGCTACTCTCCATACTTACATAAAAATATTCAGACCGCTCAATCACTTAAAAAGCTCTCAAACTTTTATAATATATTATTATATTTATTATGTATGTATGTACGACAAGCTCAGCCGCAAGACCGCGTCGCGGACGCTAATTTGACAAGCGACGCGCTTCCGCTGCGTGTACGTTACGTTGCACAGAGTAGGAATATATAGAGATATATGTTTAAAGTTATTTTTACGTCAGTGAAGTGAAAATTCTTTTTACGTCAGGAAAGAGTATCGTTCTTGTTACGTCAGTTTAAAAATGCGACAACCATTGAACAAGCAATATAAGGACCACAGTAATTTTATTTTCCTCGCAGTTGTTATTATGGTTTTTGTTCTCAACTAAAATAATTATACAACAGAAAGGGACACAAACTTAAGCTGAAAGATCAAGTTTAACTATTTAGTATGTCTTTTATTTGTAACATAATTAACAAAAACAGTGACACAATGAATTTTGTTTCGTGATAGAAAGGCAATGCGCTGTGTTTTCATCTGCGTCTAGATTTTCACTATCATCAGTGATATAAGGAATGAATGTTTGTTGAAAGAACGACAAAGCAGATATACAATGCGAATGCGAACGCAATGAACGGAAGTACCGAGGGACACCAAACCTCACTTACCTTAACCAAATAAATTAAGCTCTGGTTGTTACGGGAGTTACAAGTCTCCGAAATCAGCATTCATGTATAAAGAGGGTAATGAATATGGAATAAGAACACCAGATCTGCAAGGATGGAGATATATGAAACTTCATGCTTTCTGTTTACCCCGTAAGGGGCACAACGCGAAGATATGTAAGTATATATGTTGGAAAACTCGCGAAGATAATAATATAGCCTCTGCGATGCCCTGCTCTTTGTTAAGCGATACTGAAACGAATATTGAAAATCGCCGCCTCAGCGGTATCGGTAGCGGGCGGGTTTGATGCGTCGGCTCTCTGGATAAAAAGCGATCGACGGATTTTTTGGTATTTGGCAACTGACTAGCTGACTTTCTGTTTAATCTTGGTTTTCAAATCCGTTCCATGAAAGGTACGAGTCAGTAAGTGATTGGAGTTCCCCTGTTAGAAAATATTTTTTACATAATTAAATGAAGTTAAATGCGATTCAAATATGTTTACTCTTTAAAATGGTTTAATCTGATTCAAATGTAATTAAATGTAACCTCTAGCTGCAATTACTGCACTTGATCCTGTCGCTATACAGCAATCCTCATATGAAGAGCATGAAAAATACCCTGCTGAATGGCGTATGGACTTAGGTCACGGCGCGCGCCCGTTTGAAAATTGTCAAGTTGTCCATATTGATCAGACACCATACTGTAATTTACGGATTACGGGCGGATTTCGGTTATACTTGCATGTTCTCTCAAATGAAGGAAATATATTTTTTTTACTATTGTTCTACATTAAACTTTGAAGTCAAAAACTATTTTTAAACGCATTTGCTATTACTCTATCTCAAATTATTTTAAGCTTAGTTAATTTTATTTTATTAGTATGAAATACGCGACTCTTGAAAACTTTATTATCGTGACGGTATAGAATAAACACCGAACTTTGCTAAAACAAAGAGAAACAAAAATTCAAAGGACGCTGACAGATAAACAGACAGCGTGTTACGAGCCCTTCGGGACGGGAACGAGACGGCATGGAAGAAACGAGATGGACAGAGAAAATGTTCACGAGGAAAAGAGAAACTGAATACAAGATAAGACAAATTCGACGTAGCTGGTGAAAATCGTTGGAAGAGAACTTTTAATATTTTGGACAGAAGAAGCTGTTAAGGACCATTTGCATGTCATGACAACGCAACTCAGAATGCATCTCGACAGTTCTATAATCGTTATTACAACTCGACAACTTTCAAAAGTTTCTCAAATATATGGTTAGCTTTTAAGAAGATTGATTTGGATGGAGAAAAATGCTTTAATTTTTTTTTATTCTGGTAGAAAGATTGGTAGACAAATGTAATAGATCATAGACAATAGAGTAAACAAACAATAGAGTAAAAAAGAATTAGTGCTTAGAAGAAGCAATATAAATATCTATGTCAATGGAATAGCAAGTCTAATGTAACTATTTCACATTAAATATGAAGGTCACTTCCAAGGATATGTACATTTCTGTATCTATAAAGTATAAAGTAAATGCGTTGTCAAAAATACATATGCAAACGAATTATGGATTCTGCTACTCATTACACATTAGTTTTACAATGTAATAATTTTTAATAAGTTACTTTTAATGGACGCTCAAAAACGACGTTCCTAAACATTTTCAATGTACAGACACACACAGTTACGATTCCACGACACGTATAGATAAATGCGTTCCATAACCTAAATCGAATGTCCACTCCACAGCCCATTTGGTACGGTAATGGTCTCTAGCGCGCATTGGTTTTGTTTCGGCGCTTTCCCTATTCGTCGCTTTATTCAACTGAATTCAATATTCAAAATACTGCCATTTTTTCACAATGCGCTCAAACTCTAGAGCACTCTGCGTACGTACCTATATAAAATTTTACGTATGAAATTTTCGTTCCAAAAATGCACTATATTCGGAATAGTCTCCATTCTTATGTAGATACAGAACAATTATTATAATAGACACAGAAAACTAAATTTTGCCGCAAAGTAGAAACTTTTGCATTGTATTTGATCAATTAGATAACATACCATAACATTTACTTTTCTCGTTATGTTGTGCGTCCCACAGATAAGAAGGTGAACCTTTTGCCATACACCGGAGACTATTCCGGACTGCGAACAATTACTGAGAGTCACAAGTTAGAAAAAATAATACTTTTCCCACACGATCTAAACACAACATCTTCCGCAGGGCATTCCCGCTTGCAACTAGATTAACTAATTATGTTCAGCGAACAATTACAACCAAAATCGTTTTCAAGCTATGGTAAAGACGACGACCACTTAACGATTAAATCGTAATCGAATTCTTAATGATTTGTCGCGTGTGGTCACTGAACGTGTTAGAATATGATCCGGGTACCTCAGTAGCGGGGACAGCCGTGGCCAACCGCAGCTGCCATCGTTTGTCATCTGCAAACAGTCGCAACCGCGTCAAAGCGGCTCGCGCTTCATATATGAAGTATTAGCTTTCACCCGCAACTTCGTCCTTGTGGTCCCAGATAAAATAATAATAATAAATAGGTACCACGGACATTCCCACATACGAGCTGATCCCAAACTAGGGAGAGTCTGTGCTGTGGTAACCAGTCATGATAAAATGTGTGGATATACACATACATATAACGTCACTCCACCTAGCTGGAGGGCGTCCTACGCTACGTTCTAAGTGGCTGGCAACGGTTGGATGCGAAGAGCTGAAGATCGAGCTCAGTGGCGTGCCATTGGAGAGGCCTATGTCCAGCAGTGGACGGGAG
>DWME01005116.1:0-15340 GCA_018244795.1 Parelbella ahira ahira | reverse complement strand
TGCGCGCCATGGATTTGAACCCAGCACCTCCGGAGTGAGAGGCTGAATTCTTAACCACTAGGCTATCACTGCATATAAACATATAACAGTCTTATTTATACTCGTATTAATGACTGTTGTAATTTTTATAATCATAAAAAGCACTTAATTGGGAATTTTAGCTTTATATGAATCAGGGGTTATGTGATGCGGGAGAGTTGAAGTTACAGAGTTTTATAAAAAACTTAATATTTCACCATTTATATGGATAAATTTCCTTATATTTTTTACAATTACAGAACTCTATGAAGACACTTACACACAGAAAGGCTCGTAGCCTTCTTGAAGACCGCAAGTTGTGAAGTATTTAAGAGAATTTACGTCTTGGCCGTATGTTAATCTGTAAGATAAAATAAAAATTTTAAAAGTTGAAATTTTTTTTATAAAAAACCGTGCATTTCGATAGGTAAGTATAGGCAAACTTCGTAATTTTTATCGCGTTATTTAATAATATATCAAACAGCAAGAGAAAAGATCAAAAGAAAAAAGACCTTTTATAACATACATATTTAAATGTTTACCTGGCCTTCTGCCCGACACCAAGGGTACATGCTGGTACGAAGTTATCACCCTGGACATCAGCGAAGGTTGTCTCCCCGCCCAGGGCATCCATTAACAGTTCACCGTTGAGCGAAAAACCTGGTAGTAGCAATATTATCATTATCTGCCGAACGTTTTAAGCAGTATTCTTTTGTATCAACTCTTACAAGGTTCATTTCATTCGGCCTCAAATTTGGTGGTATTCAAAATTTGAAAGAAGATTCAAAATTAAATAGAAAACGTCTAGTAACTGTACTACTAGTTTTGAATTAGTTATTAAATCCAAAATGATTTTAAATATCATCTATGTACTAAACGATTTTATAAAAATGTATGCAAAATGTGTAAATAACGACAATGTATAGTACTCATAGGCAGAATTAAGGAATTTAGTCATATAATTTGCAATATTATTTCATACCAAACTGTAAATTAAGTTTTTTTAACTGCTATTCGTCACTAACACAAAAAATAACAGTTGTGATTAATGATAAATACGACTATTAACACACATAAGTAGTGACAACACATAAGTATTGGCAAATGATAGGACACACATTTACATCCGGTAAAATTACACAGGATTTGAAAGAGGACTGTTAGAGAACATAAAGACAGAATAAAGGACATATAGTATGTTGTTAAGTTTCTAAAATAATTTAATGTAGATCATGTGTTAAAGTAATCATGTGTAGCGATCCGAGTATGTATATTGAAATTTAATGTAACATTAACTTGAAATGACTACTAAATATCAAATTCTCATACAATGCATTTCATGCATGAATTTTACTTAACATGCATATGCATCACATAGTTTTGAAAACATTTCTAGTGATGACGTAATTTCGTGTCTAAAAGTGCATTTTAATTTCCGATAAATTAAAGCAATGTATCTAATGATATCGTTAGATTTGAAGCCAATGTACTTTGTGATCTGAGCTAAGCGAATCAATTTCAAAACGCTAGCGTGAAATCTATAAGTGGCAGGAACATCCTTTTAAGAATTATTTTTTAATATTTAAGATGGTTAAAAATGAAAAGTTTTAAATAAAATTTCTAATACTTGTGCTTAAAAAATCCTAAAAGATTAATTGAAAATAAATAATACGTAATAAATTTAAAGTTAGTTGACATGCGTTTATAATACTTTTAATATTATTTTTTAATATATCTCCATATTAAGTAATTTTTATTTGATTGATTGTTATGTAATCGGTCTTTATTTTGTTAGCGTATAAAAATGTTCCTGCCACATGCTTCTAGAAGCGAGCTAATGTTGCCAGTCCAATAAAGTTTTTTTTTTTCAATTACTTATCGTCTTGTCAATGAGATCTAGGAAGACGCCTACTACATCACCCACGGCCCATTGCTTGCCAAATGATTCTGTGCTACCGCTGAATACCTTTTCCTCCTTAAAAAGTTGAAAAACAGTTTTATTTTTTATCTTTCATACACAGTCTAGTACTACCCATAGTAATTAATATTATGAATTACTATGAGTAAATAATCATTTACTCAACTCTGGCAACACCATCATCTTATGAACAGATATGTCGTAAATGTTTCGTAAATATTTACAACCTAAGCACTAGTAAGTTACTGTGATGAATTAAGGAAGAAAACATCGGATAAAACACAACACGGGAGGATAGTATACTCGTACGGAGCATCTCGGTAAAACAATTGTTACCACATATTAACAACAAGAAGGGGCAAATACAATGGCGCTGGAGTGCTTTTAGACAATTTAATTCTATTTGTATCCAACATAAATTATTTAGAAGATTTCTTTACTGTCTAAAAGGTCTAAAGAATCATTGACGATATGTAAAATTGGCGGTTATGTACTTTGAGCGTGTGTAAAGCGATTTTGTCAATTAGTTATATTTTAAATTTACAAAAGAAGAGTTAAAAGTTTTCATAAATTTTGAAAAAGTGTTAATTTAGAATTTTGTTTAGTCACAAAATTGTTTACACGATTTGTAGTCACAGAATAGATTATAATTGTCAGTAATAATAATTGTATGGTATTAATATAGTATAACGAATATTGATATAGAAGCACTCCAGCGCCTCCTAGCGGTGGTAACTCACTAATAGTTTGGTCGATAACATCTAGAAAACAGCCGACAATGTCGCCGACTTTCAACTGCTGGCCGAACGTGTCGCTCGAACCGCCGTGCCACTTTTGAGACTGTATTCAAATAATGTTAACCTTCTACACCCAATTCAATTTTTTATCATCATCATTAACATTATCAACCATTCTGACAATTCCGTTCCTGGACACGACTGTCTTCTCAAAATCAAAAGCGTTACGACTAAGGTTTTAACTTTTATGAAACATTACAAAAATGGTATGAACCTGGCAAACAGTCTAAAAGGCCCCGTGATGGTAAAATTTCAAGTGGCACGTGCACCTTCCCTAACAATCAGTACATAAGAACTTAAATAATTCATGTGGATTGAGAGTCCATTTAAATTTAGATTTTAGACTCCTTTCATGACATACAAATTACAGAACTTCATTGAGGCTTTTGCCGTCATGTTAAATGTTAAACTCGAAAATTTTCAAGACACGAGTTACATTTCGCCGATTTCTACGATTAAAAAATTTTACATCCTCAACTTATTTGATCTTCTGTTTCATATGCTCCATATTTATGAGTTTACATAATAAGTCCATATAAAATCACTACCATTTCGTTACTTTCTAATCGAATATATAAATGTCGTACTGTAATTTTATTACATAAACCTTGTAAATATAAAAATGCATAAAGTCAACTTACGTTGTAACCATCAAAGGCCCAAGAGTTTTCATCTTGTCCAAGCATCATGCCTGGAGCCATATCAGCGTGAGCCCAACCAACCTGCGATATAATAAATTACTAATTTCTTTTGATGCTTAGTTTCAAAAACTTAAATTTAACTTATTTAGTAACGTATATTACTTTAAATTTATTACATTCAAAAATAAACTGTAGGTGAACTATAGAAATAGCAATATAAAAGAAGTTAATAAAATTGACACCGGTGCTGATGAGAGGATGATGCTATTGTAATATTTTCTGTTTTTCATGTTACGAAATATCGAAAAATGGAAGAAGAACAAAAATACAAACCCGCATCGGTCCAGCTGTGAGAATCTCGAACTCGAAATACCATTTTCCAGAACCGACGGCGTAGTTCTTCTCCGCTCTGTATGTTCTGAAATCCGCCTGTTTCTGTTTTGAGGCTTCCGCAAGCAACGCTACGAAAGTAAAATTACTGATTAATGATGCATTTTTCAATGTTATTTTATTTTGGAACGTGTATTCGAAACAAGAAAATAAAAAATGATATTTTTATCATTGGTGTTAAAAATTATTAAAATTTTGATAATGAAATCATTGATGCTGTCCAAAACGTGACATATTTTAATGATATATTGAGTCAATTCTTATAAATAAAAATAATCAAAGATATTAACATTCATATAGTCATTGCAGATATCGTCATATTCACTAAGCACTGCACCATCGAGCCAGTATTAATGTTACATTATAGTATAACGTGACGTAAGTACGATTCTGTAGAACAAAATATATGTTTTATGCAATATTACTACCCATGTCTGGAGTATATGATATTATAAAAGCTTTATAGGGTTGTTTTTGTGGAAAAAATTATGAAACAGTAGGTAAATTTTTATATAACTATATATGTCATCTATACATTAAAAAAAACAGTAGTTAAAACATCAAAATGAAAAATGAAGTTGATGTGACTATTCTAAAACATAGCTGATTTCAATGTAGCCTTCGATTACAGAACACTGTTGTAAATTGTACAAAATATGAAATTCAATGATTAAAATATTATGTGTACAGTTTCAATGGGACAGTATTAAAATATGGTGACTTTTGTACAAATATAAAAAAAAATTAAGCTAATTTTAAAGAGAAATTCTTTAGGCATCCCCCAAGGAACAACTATAAGTTACTGTTAGTGTTACAATTTCCATCATTTTTTTTTGTGACTTATACAAATATTGTAATTAGTTTAAAGCCAATATATAATCAACATTCTTGGAAGCGATATTTCGGAACGAAGCTTCGGAAGCTCCCTGAAAACATTGTTCTATTCTTTTAACAGACGCGTACATCGGTGCATTGGTTCCCTCTGTACCAGAAAATGTAATAAACGCCGTATCCCGGTGCTGATGATAATAATTACATTTTGAAAATTACACTTACACAAATGTACATGAACAAACACTCACAAACACGTCGTCACTCACATTCACTTACCACATCTAGCTCCACATAAGTTCGGAGGCACGTAATCTATTTTATATAATAATAGCATATTGCATTAATAAGTTTAGTAAAAGCTTAGACCGGTACTATTTTCCATAAAAAAATATGGTCTCTTTATACACAGCATAATAGTTTTATATGGATTACTTTACAAAAATATATGGTTTAGTAGGTAATTCATTAATATACATATAACACTTGGAATCTTTCATTTGTTTATCAATGAATGTTATTTCAATTATATTTGTTAGTAAAGCCTAACAAGTATTAATCGATATTTAAAAAATCTTGGTCAATAGGCTTTTGCGTGTTGTATTATAAGAAAGTACTAAAAAAAGCATTTTAAAAGCGAATTTCAACTATTTATGGACATTCTCACCTTCGTGTTGCTCTCCAGTGGGTGGATCCAAGTTGTAACCGTACACCAGTAGCGTGCGGACTGTTTCTGAAGCTGTGTCCCTATTAGCCTTCTTAATAGCGTCATCCACTTTTGGATAAGGGACTAGATGAGGCGAACGATGCATCTCGGGGTCCTGAAAAGGGATATTTTGTGAGAAATGTCCGGAAATTATATTCGTGATCACGTGTAATATTTGTCATTGTTACCAGAATTGGAACACTAATTAAATTGTATTCATGTATTCAGAGAAAAATAATTAGAATATACATGGATGATTTTTACTCCGGACTCCACGAACGAAGTGGGTGTATCTTAAAAGTATTCTAGGCATAATAAATATTTATGTTAGACATGAAAGTGCTGTTGTATCTAATATCTTAGCCTTCTTCATATTGGCTGTTTGCTTGATTCTGTCTTCTCTGGCTGCTGACCCAAACACAACACGCTGTGACCCTCACACCTAGTAACAACATCAACATATTAAGTGTGAGAGTCACAGCTGTTGGATTTAGTTGCCTCTTCCACGATGAACATTTTACCGTAGATGTCTTCTTATAGCTGTTCTTCTTATAGATTTTGGTTTATTTAGACACGTCATCGACAGCGGTAAATATTCACCGAATGTTTTCGTTCTTGCGAGGCTAATAAGCAATTGGTGACCTTTTTTAACATTAGGTAGCAATCGTTAAATATTCCCTGGAGCTTTGCAGGTGCCTTATAAATTTCGACAGATTTCATTTCTTTTAATCGTTGGCTTTTTGCTAGAAACTTTCTTAACGGTATATAGAGACATAACTATGTCCATGACTGTTATAAAAGAAAGCACACTTACTTCATTCAGTCCATAGGTCCAGCCTTGCTGAATCCTCTCCCTGGCCCACAAATTGTGAGTGTTCTCTGCCAGCTGGTCTACCAGCTCGTCCATCTTCGGTGTCAGGGTGACAGCACTCAGGTCTAACGGTGCTGGTTTGTAACCGTTCGACTGCAAAATTAAGACAAATATTTTTAAACGCGAACACGATGTCGAAATTAATCAGATAAATAATTATTGAAGTTTTATATTCTAGATATTGGCGTAAATGTACAATGATATCCTCCGTAGTTGACTAGTTTCGAACTACATAGTTTTAGTATTTAATTGTCTAAGCAATTAAATAAAACAATGTAACATTACGCCTGTGGTCCCCGAAGGGTTTGCAGAGGACTGTAGTACACTGCCACGTTTCACCAGTTACGTTTATGTCCCACGGAATAGATAGTGAGCCTATTGCCGTACACAAGGCACAGATCCAGACTACAAATCACTACTAGAAATTCTAAATGCAAAATCCAATTGCACTCGACCCGGGATCTGAGTCGCGCTTGTAACCATTCAACCAACGAGACATTCAGAAAAATTGTATTGTACTTATTTTTAATATTACGATTTTATAGTTTACAAATTTTAAGAGTCACAATATGGACGATATAAGATTTTACATTAATTACTAATTTTACATTAATATTTTAACTGCGTATTGAAATATTTTGAAAATATACCTGCATGAATGGCTCATTTGGCAATCGAACATTACGAATGCGCGCTGGAGGCTTATCCAAGCTTATGTAGTAGCCAAGAGCAAGGATGGTCCTGAAAACGTATAATAAGTTGATTAAGTTATGTACCAGCTCAACGTACGTATGTTTTTCGAGATAAATCGGCAAGGACACGTAAGGATATTGGACATGTTCTGGAAGTAGCGAATTCTTTTTCCATTGTTACAATAAAAAATGTATAAAACACAAATTCTGTACATTGAGCAAAGAAAAGTATGCATACTTGAGAGTTTGCACAGCAAGTTGAATATCGTAACGTTTCTCAGCTGCCGGCAACCTTTCGAAGGGCACGAGACAGGGATGTACCTTGTGGAGATCGTCTCGTTGGTCACCGTACATCCAGCCAGCTTCGATCTGAAAGTTATCAACCATTTCGGGAAAATGAAAAAATTATGGAAATAAAAACTATTTTTACGAAGACCTGATAACCTTTAAACGTATCTTTCCAAACTTAATTAACTCTATTCATTATTTGTTACTGGTTACTGCAGTCGATGAAGGTACAAGTCCAGCAGTAGGCTACAAAAAAGTTTATCTTACCTTATTCATTGCCCACATCTCATGAATATTTTCAGCTAGCTTGTCCCTGATCTGTTCGATGTAGGAAGGTAGAGTAATCTGAAATAAATCAACAATAAATATTAAGATATTGCTTCATTTTTAGCTTTTAGAGCAGGTACAATCTAAACCATCTTTAACTAAGAATGTTTGCAGGATTTTAACTAAGTAATAAGTAATATAAAAGGTTTTGGGGCCAATTTATCTGACCGTAGACTTTTAAGACATTTCGCAACGTAGTATATTTTATACATAATACACGTGGTAAAATATATATTTATACTTACTAATGCAGTGTCCACTGGGGTAGGCACAAAAGCGGTGTCATCTTGAACTAAGGAAGGTCCAGCTAAGGCCCTCTTGGCCAAATTGCCGAAGTAAAAGCACGGTTCTAGGTTAAGGATTTGCTGAGGTAGAAGAGATTCCACTAAGGGCGAGTAGCCCTCGGGTGCCGCGTAGCGAAGTCTACCGTGCTCACCGCCGAGAAGGAAACGGCAACTATATATAAAAAAATATTTAAATAAAAAATGGCTTGAATATTCTCGAAACCTAGAATGTAAACAAGTAAAAAAAGTAAAAGGGTCTTAACAATAAATTAAAAGTAGAAGCATACTTCAAGGTCCACCCACAAATTCGGTTAACGATTGTTCAAAAATGAAACCATATCACGATTTCATCTGCGCTGTTCTACACATAACAGTGTGCGTAATGGCTTTATCCGGGAAATTGGGTTGTGAGGTGTCGAGACTCGATGACATAAAATGAAACATTATTAAATTTCAAGAATCAGTTTTTATTAATATTTAGCTTCTCATTAAATAATTTATGTACTCTTACCTTAGTTTACTGGAACAGCTCATTACAGGGAAGAACATTCCTTCCAAATTGAAATTTGTAAAAGATCCTGTGACCCTTATTCCATTGAACATAAAATTGATAATCGGAATGGTCAAATCCAATGCGCATCCGATGACATCCCCTGCAACACAATATAATTAATATATTTCAGTATTCATTGATATGGTTACTAGTAGCTTAGCTCTCTAACTTCAGTGTGAGTGGTGAGAAAGTTATATGAATAAAACAAATTATATTACACAGAAAGCTACCTTTTCTAATATACGGTTCTTCCGCATGAGTCCTATTAACTGGAGTCTTCCGACCACCTGACCAAAGGTGAGCGCCGTCGAAGCCGTAGGAGTATAAATCATCACCAACGCCGTTACCACCCCATTTCTCACCACCACCGGGATAAGGTACGTATCTGAACAAATGATACAACGTATTAGATACTGTTATAAATTTATTCAACGGAATTAATATATTTAGTGGCATCATTGATATGCGCAGCCTATTTACGATTAGGTGAATGCAAGTTCCTTACCATTTCTACCGATTTTTATGCAAAAATCTTGTAAACAAGACATCACGTAAGTAGAAATTAATGTTTTTGTTTAATCAACACAAACATGATCGTAAAATTATTTTACAAATATGCAATATGTTTAAATGATGAAGTTAGAATATAGTTCACATAAAAAGTAAGACGTAATAAAGTAGTAATTGTAAATAGACATAATAAAAGTAAACTAATGCTTACCCCGTCGTGTTCGCCCAACCGATGCGCAGATGGGGCATCATGTGTGTGGTCTTCTCGATGTGATCCATTGTCACCTCGAAGTACCATTTCTGGTACACTGCAGAACCTTCAACACGACCTACGAAGATGTTCGGTCGCACACTGAAAAATTGACGTTAGTTTAGATATTAGGCTGGGATTATTGTTAAGAAGTTATGGAATTGAGCCTGATCATAGTCATAACTGGTGCAAGGATTGCAGAACATGTCGCTGTATCACTGTTTATCCTATTTCTGCTGTTAAACAGCAGTACTTGTAGCGTTTTGTACATGTTTGAATAGTGTATTGGATAAACAAACTTATTTAATTAAAAGGCTGTAATTGGTCTAGGATTACTGAACGAAATAAAAATCCTTTATTAATAATATCCATCAGATGATCTGCCTGCTTAATATATTTCATCTAGTGTTCTAAAAATATTGACTCCTTTTAATAAACCCGCCCTAAGCTTGAACTAGGTCTTAAAATTTTAGTTCTGGTATCAATACCTGGATTCTGGACTTTAAATTGGTGTCATCTTAAAACATGATTCCAATTTCAAAATTACCTTGAAACGTGGTCGACAAGCTGCGTCTGCAGTAGCAAGTTCTTGCCTGGTAGCAGATAGTCGCAAATGTTGTTCTGAGATGATCTCACAGCCACTCCGTTACCCACACAGAGAGAGCACAGTACGTCCAGGACTTTTGGGTCTCTTCCATGTTTCTCCAGCAACGAGATAATGACTTTGATGTGCTCGTCCTGGAAATTAGTCATTATTCAGGGAAGTATGCTTTCAGTATTACGTTTCAACTAATTATCATCTGGCTGACAAATCAGTTTTCAGGAATATCGATAGATATCAAACAAAACCTTGGTCCTATCAAAGTGAGTACAAATATTTCTAAACTGTTTCACTTAATACTAAATGTCTTTCTTCATCCCTAATGTTATAAAAATATATATTAACCCACCCTCATCATATTCAAAGCTTCGGGCGAGTCAATCAGCACGCAGTGAAGTACGTCCAGCATACCGGTACCCTCCCCCGAGGCCTGGGATCCCAGTCGGGAGAACAACCAGTTGAGCCGGTTCGAGTTGGCAAATTGAGCACAGTTGGTGTGATTACCCTTGATGATGGCAGCTGAATAATATAGGAAATAGATAGGTTCATTAGAAAACTTGCTATAAGTAAAATATACTTAAACCTGAAGATACTACAATGAGCAAATAGGGTTAGGTATTTCTTATAAAACTGAAGTACATTGAATAGCGATATTCACGCAGTAAGGTGCGAACAACTTGAGGATACTAGCAAAAATACTTATCACTTAGTATCGGTTTGAAAGCAGAAGCTACTCGAATAAGTTAAAGATAAACGCCACGAATCTAAATATATAAAAATATCCAAGACAAGAGCCGATATCTATATGCATTATAAACCGAACAGATTGAAAACGTTAGCAAATTATGAAGGTAGGTAGAATTAAAATTAAGGCATGTTACCCAGTAACTGGTACAAGTAGACAGATATCATGTCCCAGCTCTGTCCGGACTCGTCGCCAGCTAGGAACCCGGCGAGGAAGCCCTGCGAGGTGATCACGTTGATCTTGTCAATGGCCTCCAAGATCAAGTTGAGGATACCTTCCTCTTGGAACAAGTCTTGTCGGTTTCGGAGAGCGCGGAATTTATTTTGCTTCTCTTCGTGTTCTGTAATAGCAGGAAATTCGTACCTTTTATTATTGAAAGATGAAAGGCGGCTATGGCTATGAGGCTGCATATTTTTTTGGAAATTTAGTCCCCAATCGTCCAAAAATTTGATCATTCACCGGAAACAGTATAAACTTGTAAAATATAATAATTATACTTAATCCTGACTAATTTGTTTACGGAAGAGTTTTCCATTGAAGATTTAATTACAGTTCTAACAGATGTTTCATCAGTCCTCCACATGTGTCTACTACTGTGTTCCGAATTAGCATAAATGAGTCCGAATGTACGTACGTAATTCAAAGTGACTCAATTTATTCTTCATGAAGAATTGCTTACTTTTTATTTGTTTAATTATTGTTGTATTATTTTCAATGCCGATATTCATGGACTTCGGTAAAAGATTAAGGTTAAATGGTCTTTGTGGTCCATTACTATTCTAATAGATATGTGGGTATCTTACCCATGTCTTCGTCGGGCTGAGCGAAGTAGTTGATCAGATCCTCAAGACACATGACCATTTCGCCGAGGTTGACAGACGCGAAGAACATTGAGTGGCGTCTGTTCTCTTGTAGTGTTTCAAGGCCACTGTGGAGTCATTTTTAAAATTAGACAATTTTTTACGAAAATTCTAATATGGATATCATGTGTTTCAAAATTTGAACGATATTAAGGGCTTGTTCATTTTGGAAAACGTGTGCTGGCATCACAATTCCTAAAATAAATATTTTTTTACGTTTAAATTCGGATTATAATTGAAGTGTATCGGATAATTCTATACAAAAATGGAAAAATGATGTATTCATATTGATAGTATTTGCTAAAAGTTTAATATTGTGTTTCTTTAAAATTTTGAATGGATCGATAATAAAAGTACCATCCTATTCATTAACCCATTCTTAATTTCTTAATATTATAACAGTATATTAAAACAACGAGTAAATTTGAAGAACATCGTGGCGTTTGAACGATATACAATCACTGAAGTAAATTCTACTTTTCAATGTTCGGAAGTATTAACAATGCGGAGTAGGTACATACTTGATGAACTTGGTGAACAGCGAGGAACATTTCCTGATAACTCTAGCTGTCCGCGACTCCTCTTCCTGCGACCTGGAGAAGTCCAGCCCGTCGTCCATCTTGCCTTCCTCGTGAAGTATCGCTTGTTTCTCCTCCACTTTGCCCACGCCTTTTTTCTTAGTCTCGTATGACTGAAAATTCGATATGGGTGGAACATGGAAATATGTTTCAATTTAATTTTTTTATACCGATATTTTAAAGAAATGTTTGTAGGTACTATACGTAAAACAAAGACCACCAAATAATATTAAAGTGTATTAAACAATAACATTTGCGCACTCTCTACTTACTTTGTAAGACAACCAGAGACCAGTTTCAGAATGTTGAACAATGACAGTAGAATCACCGTATTTGATGATTGGTGAACCTATGACTTCCAGATCCTTGTCTTCAAGAACCACCTTTTGGTCGTCTTTCTCTTGTCTAAGGCAAAACGCGCAGGAGGCTGTGGTTGCTTCCTCTCTATAAAACACATTATAAAGATGTCAGAGATTTGTGGTTTTAGGTTACATATTGAATAGTATAGTGGTTATATTGGTGATTACGAACTATTAAGTTTGATCATCATGGCTGGCTTGGATGGCATCAAAATGGAACGGTTCTATTCGCCAAATAAAAAAATTACGTCCACAGTCTATGACGTTAGCAAAGTTTAGATGGATAGTGATAATTACTATAATTATTATTATATTATCACTGATAATTAAAACTGATCTTTTATATTTTAGACTTATAAAGAGAAATTTAGGAGTTGTAAAGTATGCTTAGTTAAATCCACAACACTGGATTAATTGAAACAATTTGTAAAACAACAAACAAATGTTTGCCGTAAGTTATAATCAACAAATATGGAGTTGTTTACGAAACCTACCTGCTAACTAAATACAGTTCGTTCTGCTCGTTAACACCGAGGTATCTTCCAGTGGTGATGTGACGGATCCTCATGGGATGGTACCAGTTGATGAAGCCGCCAGCCCATTTAGTGCGGGCCAACTCCAAGCGCCAGAGAGAACGAGCTTGGGACATGACTGAACCGCCTTCGTACACCACGATACTGATCAGAAAATATTCTTGAGTCACATAAAGGCGAGGAATATAAGTGCATTAAGGCTAAAGTTAAAAAAGAAAATGAATTAGTAAGACGTCTTCCCAAACTTGGTGTGTTATGTTTCATTGAATAACTATCGTTAGTTTTTTTTCGAAAATTCTGCATTAAAAACTGAACTCGTTGCTGAGCATAAGATTCTGTAAAATAAGTCAAGATAAAGAACCACTCAACAAATTCATAGCGGGGCAGCGACTCAATGAATCTCAGATAGAACTTTAACAGTTAAGGATGCATTGCAACATTTACAGACAAAGTTAGAATGTGATACGTTTATTATTTCTCCTATAATTGCACGAAATACGAATACACTGCAATTCTACTCTTCATTGGTAGAAATACATAGAGTGAAGCCCGCCTCGACTTACCTCAGATAAATCAGTGGCTGGAAAATTTGCATGTCTACTTACTTTTGCCCTCCGTCTTTGCTCCAAGTACTCGGTATAGTGAGACACTCGTCTCCTCCGTGGAAAAACCTCAGCACATCTCCACCGAACACGTAGCCCACGTACTTCATGCGTGATATCCCAGTGCCGTATGGCTGCACTGACCAATGCGTCACATGAAACGACGCATTCACTATCGATACCTCGTTTTCTTTTGTCGTATGCTACAACAAACATAAGTCAATCAGTATCATTAGACCCTGTAATGTGATTAAATTGAACAATTCGTTATAAATAACACACAAATTCAATTATTCCTTATATTGCTATTGCTAGTTAGCGAACTTATAGATTGCTAACATGGCGTCAAGGCACGGCCTGCTTATACACGGTTACGTGCTCTGGCCGCCTACGGGTAGCAAGCAGCATAACCGGTGCGAGAAACCCTGTTTTGCGATTCCCAACCCGCATGTTCAGCGTGGGGATTATGAACAAAAGCACCTCAGGGGTGGCCTATGTTCAGCAGTGGATTTAGACGGTTGGATGATGAAGAATTTATAAATAATCGATATTTTGTAACAAATTGTGTACAAATTGACGACTTACCAAATATCTCTCAGTTGCAACAGAGACAAGAATCAAATCGTCACCAACTCGCACCTTCTCACCCTCGGACCTGAAATCATGTGATACACATAGTTATTAACCTTACTAAAAGCATCTATTAATCTTAGTTAATGATGGATTTGATAAAACTTATTTTTGCTGAGTGGCTTATTGCAGTAAAACCGCCATAATCCATATATAAGATACGACCATCTCTTGAATGATTTATTTGGTGTGTTGGCTAAGTCAGTTTGTTACGTGGAATGTTGTATATTTGATGTTCAGTCCTGACTGTGATGGATGAATTGTATACCTGTACTATGTTTAGCCGGATTACTGCATACTTATTCTTATTTCTCAGATCCGCTATATGTTTATTTGTAGTTTTCATTTCTGATTTAAATATATACACATCTCAACTACATGGGTACAAAAATAACTTTTCTGTAGGTATAAAAGTAGTGTTACAATCAAGTACATTAACTTTATGTACTTTTCGATAGAATAGCAACGTTCTCAAAAGAATTTTTAAGTTCGTTTTACCTCTGCTTGCTAGCAGGATGTAAGGTCCACCAGCAGGCTTCGCCTTGCGAGTGTTCTTGTAGACCCACATCGAAGGCCAGCTTGTCTTGAGATGACGATGTCGAAAGACATGCCAAGTACTGGACAGAGAGGACAAAATATTACTTACGGATAAATAGCAGTCAAATTAAACAGTTCTTGTCCAAAAGAAGGACTTTGAGAAAGAGGATTAAATGAGAAATATCGTATCTTAAAGACTATAAAAGAAAATTAAAAAAAAAAGTAAAACGATGTATTGTTCGGAAATAAAGATCATTTTGTATAAATTTTATTCAAGCAAATAAAATATCTCATTAATGGGCACTGTAATGGTCGTTACAATATAATAGTAACTCATCTAAAAGTCTATTAATAAATTAAAGAAGGTACTACATGTAAAAGATAGACTGGACCCGTAGAGAACAATTTTCCACCATTACCTAAGCATGTGACGTTCTCCAAATTTATATTTTACATTTATACTATTCGAAATCTTACCATATCACTGTTAAGGTGCCGTAAAAGTATAGCATTGCCGTACAATAAGGTTCTGTGCCCAGAACCGGTGCCTTTACCCTGTAAACAATAAAAACGTATATAAGCTACTTACTAGTCTTAATAATTTCCTTTGATGGGAAATCGTGTATGAGAGCACGAGGGACGTTACCCTATTTTATTCTGAACCTACTCTTTACTAGTGTAGATATTCATGATAAAATGTATAATTGAAGTGATATTATACGATTAAAGCATTGCTCAATTTAATCTGACGAAGAGGAAGAAATATAAAAGATAATATAGAGATAATCAATGTGCAAATTTTAGAAGATAGAGTGTGTT
>DWME01005115.1:0-15341 GCA_018244795.1 Parelbella ahira ahira | reverse complement strand
GCCCACAGTTGTTAATTATAACACATCTCGGCATATCATATGGGCTTGAAAAACACGGGCATGTTATTTATGTATTTAATTTTATCGGGAATGAAAACAATATTGCCAGAGAAATTTTACAAGAAAAGTGACTTTTACTATCGATATACTCGTATGTATATAAAAATGTATGGACTGGCTTAACTCGTTTCCGCCTGGTAGTTGAACTACTTTTGTAATTAAACGAGGTTCTTCATAACTTACTAACGATTGTAGGAAGGTTGCTATGCAGACAGTTATTTAAAAAAATTCAAATATTATATAATGTTATTAAGTGTACATATATTAGTATAATAGGTACAATTAATGAGTACTAAAATCACATACACAATTTAACTTACATTTAAACCGTTCAATGCTAAATAAATAAAACTAAAGTGCGAAACACCAAATACCTACTTGTTTAACTGTAGGTGTACACATTGCAAATAATTTTTTTTTCACTGTTTCAAAATAATCTACAAAACAAGAAACGAGATCCATTTACTAAAAATGTTGGAACCCAGTTGTAGTGAAATAACCGTGTACATTTAAACACCGGTGCGGATAAAAACACACGAGTACGAACATAATCCTCGGGACCCGAGTATTTGCTGTGAAGCCGCACGTGTTGCGGTTCAAGTACTTGTGCTTATTATAAGAAGTGCGACAACCTACTTTGATCAAAAAATTTATTTTAAATTTGTAAATTAAAACTGGTGATACCGGGCGGGAGTGAAATACACTCCTTTGACTTACTCCTTTGACTTACTCTTTTGGCTATTACAGGCGTGATGCTACGTTTTACATGGGTAAGTTAAAACATGGTATTTTATAATTCCACCCATTTTCACAAGGAAATTATAGAGCAAACCCTTAATTCCATTCTCCGAAACCAGCGTGCATGTACGAAGAGATTGATAAATATGGATGAAGCAGGTCTACGAGGATACAGATGGTTGGTCCTCCGTGCTCTCTGCCTATTCTATAAGGGACCTGGTATGAAGATATATAAGTATATACCTAAATTCCATTCAATGGGATGAAAGTTTTAAGCGAGCGGGCTGCAGACAAAAGAAGATGTCATGTATGGACATTTGCAAATCACCACGAACAGGCCTGCAGGATTCGGACTATTAGTAAAATTACACTAGTTAGTCGGTACATATAAGTATAAGTGCACACATCAGTAGTCAGTTTTATTCCACTTGTTCTATTCAAAGTTAGTTAAAGACACGTTGTAGTTCTAGATAAGGGTTCAGGTAACTTTTGCCAAATTGCACAAAAAATATAAACCAAATTACACGATAATTCTTCCTGATATACACATGCAACCCCTTCTCATGAGGATTTGGGTAGCGCAAAAATCGAGGTCACAACGCACATTGAACTGTGAAGGAATGAAAGGAAACATCCCACTTCACACAAAGATTTAGAAAAGCGTTACGTGTTTTCCTTAACATGGTGTAAAAATTCGTTCGAATAAAAGACACACACGTTATTCTTAGGGAGATAATCCTTGAAAGCCTCTTGTTTGTTCCGTGTGGCCACGACAGAAGCGGGCGAGCATATTGTTATTATTATTATTGTTATTTTATTATTAAATATTTCATTTATATCAATCGTAAGGCAATAAAGCTGATTTGCTCTTGTGATAACACTCAGGTCTTTGAAATTTTTAAATTAGCTCAGCTCTGATCTGTGAACTACATATTTACAGTTTATCAATCAATGTATTTGGTTTTTGACAAGTAATACAATAATTAATAGGTTAATTAATAGGTTATAAGTAATACAATAATTATTTGGTTATTTGCTTAAAATATTTTTAAACATATAATTCCGCTTCCGCTCGTTCACCAGACGAATTAACGGCCACACTAAAATAGATTATTCTCTATCGCGTGTTAAGCATAACGTCCACAAAAGTAAACCTTAAATATTGCTATGCCTGCAATACAAATTGCTATGCAAAAATTAATATTGCCTATTATGGCATCAGCTGTGGAATTTAAAATGTCACGGTCACAAATACTAATATTCTGAGTGTGTAGTTATAATAAATGGAATATAGAATTTTATAGTGTACTAAACTCCTTTGCTTACCTCTTTCGGTAGATAGACGCGTGATGTCACGTTTTTATAAGAAACTAAATAAATGACACAAATATCAGCATTCCAACCGGCTTGTTTGATTTTATATGACTTTGGTTGGTGATGGACGCTTGCTCGATTGCTACTTTGTTCATCAAAATAGAATTTAATTTTATACAGCCAGTCACAAGCAGAATCCTAGTGTTTAAGAATTCAGCCTCTCCCTCCGGGAGTGCTAGATTCTAATCCGTGGTGCGCACCGCTTTACAAAGTGTGTTTTAAATTTAATTATCACTTGCTACCGGTGAAGGCAAAAATCGTGAGGAAATCTGCACACCTAATAATTTATAAAAAAAAATTAAAAAATGAAGCTGCATGCAATCTTCCAACCCGCACTTGGCTAACGTGTTAGGCTATGGTCTTAACCCTCTCAATTTGAAAGGAGACCCATATTCCAACATTCCAATTATTATTTTATATACAGCCAAACCGACCGAATTGTGATAAAATATTCTACAGACCTTCAACTTATGTATATATAAGACGTACCTAAGAATAATCCTTTAACATCACAAGGTTCTTTGTATTCGGATGTCACAGACAATACAAAGACAAGTAAAAGTACTTGTAAAACCCAGTAACAAGGTCTTAATTCATCTCAATTTAGTTGTCTGTGGCTCTGAACCAATATTACTACGTTTTGAAATAACAAGTGGCTGTAAAAACAATTCGAAGTCAATTGTTGGCAGTACTGTGTATTTATCTTGTATCAACAAAATTTCATGAATAAATTTATATTCAATTATGCTTGAGAACCTCAAACGGTTCGGTTAAAGTAATTAAGGAGTCTATTAATGTTGGTTGTTACAGCTTAATATAGGTACAGGATCTTAACATACAACTCCCATTTAACTAATAAATGTTACAGCTGATAGTTGCAGAACTCAGCCGTCCTAACTTTAGCTTGTGTAACTTCTGCAACTTCCAGCATCTAGGTGTTGGCGATTGACCTACAGAACTTACACTAACAAGAACGCTGAATATTGCTCGGTCCACTTGTAACTTCAATTCAGCGAAGATAAAATCAATACCTCTTGCATTATTGCAGGATATTTGGAGTCTTAGTATAACTTTGTTATTATAAGCCGTGATGCAGCTTAAATGGGTTTGGTGGGGCGTGGCAGCAAAAAATGGGTTTACATAGCCACTAAGTGGTATCCACACAAGACTAAAAGAAGCGTTCTTGTGACCAACTAAATAGTTATTAAAGCTAGATCATAAAAGTCTATAAGGATGATTGGAAAGCAGAAGGGAGACCTCTCTCCAGATTATGGGCTACGTGATATTTTAGTTTAGGTCACGTCACAAACTCATTGAGCAGCAATAGAAATCACATATACTGATTCAATGAACAATATAATCTGCCATAACGATATACTGATATTAAGCATGAAGCAAATGTAACTCATTTAAATACGTATGTAATTATTGACTTATAAATAATTTTCTTATCAGTTCTAAGCGTATTTAATTATGTTCAATATTCATTGTAACAAAACAAAGTCCATATCTCTAGCTTAAAATGAAAGTCTTCTTATAGGAATGTTGACTGCCTCGCTGGTCGAGCGGTTGCAAACGTGACTGCCGATCAGGAGGTTCTGGTTTCAAATCCTGGGTAAGGTACCGTTGGAATTTTTTAATTTAAAGTTTTTGGTAGTGATTCGGAGACTGGATATGTGCCCGGTGCACACTTGGTCCGGCTGACCACCCATTCCATGGGACCTTAACGTAACGTGGTGAAACGTGAGAGGGTACTACACTGCTCTGTCTGCCCCTTCAGGTATTGCAGGCGTGATGTTACTTATAGGAATGAATAACATATTCATGGCAAATCATGTGCCAAACATAATGAAATTCCTATCACGAAATGTATGTAGTTAAATAACTTATAAACTAAATCTCCGCGGCCCTTTTGAACGGAATACGTAATTTCCATAGTACAGTTGTCATATTATCATCTCAGGTCCCTTTGTAATATGACGGAGACATAATTGTGATATTGAAATGATTTACGCGGGTATTTGATCCATCAGGACATACTTAAATTACAAGATGAAAATAGATATTTACATATTTATTCATAAATAACACGACCTTATCGGTAGTATGATATGCCAAGATATTATTATTATTAAAAACAGTAATTGTCATATCAAATACAAAGTTATTTCCTTTTTAGTATCGACAATACATTGATATTCAAAGGAAAAAACATGGAATGAATAGAGATCTGTACCAAATTAACCATTTGCTTATGTATGAAGAAATCTCTTTTAGCTTCTGTTTTTTTTTGTTAATCAATATATTTATCACTATTTATAAGCTCTTCTTGTATTTAAAATCGAATTCGGACATGCACGACCATAGCCACAGCACCAACGTGACTCGTCATTATTTTCTTCGCGCTAATTAAAACGACACGAATGTTTTATATATAACGGTTTTACGACGTAACTTTACTGCGGCCGGTCTGAAGGAAGTTTATTGAGTGGAACGACTATAGCATCGCGCCTTCGCTAGTAATAACACTTGCTTGAAATTTACTTCATGTTTTTTAATATAAGATTTCCGAAAGGCTGCAGGCAGACGCTGGATGCGACAAGCCGAAGTCAGGGCGGGATGGCGCTCCTTGGGGGAGCCCTAAGTCCAGCAGTGGACTGAGATAGGCTGATGATGATGATGATGATGAATATAAGATTACTCTTACTGGTTAGACAGAGAGTGCGGAGTGCCAAAAATCTCTATTATTGCAGACCTGCAGAATAATATAACGACTATAGTATTAAATAGATTTTCTAAGTATAGATATAGTGGGCCGATTAGGAGAGGTCCATGTGGGCGTCCAAAAGCTCATGGATGGCTGGAAGTATACAAATCAGAATGGTAATTAAATAAAAGCCTTGATAGCTATATCATATTTTCGTTTGCAAATGCTTAAGAGTAAGCTAACAAGACCCGCGGAGTGGGAGACCGTATTGTATACCACTAAGTTGTCACCGCTTATAAATCAATTTGAATGTAGTATAACAACTGTCAAATAACAGTAACAAAGTATAAAAGTTACCATATAAAAATATCGTAATACAAAAACGAGCTTTCCGCGTAGTAATTCCAATGAAACACAAGCAAGTCGTATTCTAAATGGTTGTCTACAATGGTATAAACTATGCGCTGCCTAAATTCCCATTGATAAACTGATTTTACTCACAGATATTTGAGCTGCAACATCAATATAATATGAGGTCCCACGACAACAACATTTCCTTTCGTCTTTCATAATTCTTTTCCATACAAAAACCGTCCGTAAAAGTCGGCCGCGGAATAAAGCCATATTCACGCTTCGCCGACGCGAGAAATCGCCGAAGGCTGCGCCGCAGACTTTTCCAATTGTTTTCTTTGCTCCCGTTTCTTTCAAACTTGATATTAGTATTGACACATTCGAAAATTTTCGAGGCCGGAAAGTTTTCGGCAAATTGTTACGATGTATTATATTCTGCTATTTATTATTTATTTTCCATAACAATATATTGTTCAAAGACTTAAGTATTTATTCGTTTATTGCTGTGAAAGTTCGTAAATAATTAACTTCTATAGTACTCAGAAAACATTAATACTATACTGTTTTTATATGGACAATATCCTTATCATTGTGTTCTCGTACTTTAAGCTGCGTACAGGAATTATATTAAGCATACCCCTAAACCATATTAATATAAAACCTGATTATAAGATTATACGTGTCTGTCCGTTACATTTTGGCCCTCATGATTATAGCACTGATCACGCTAAAATTTGGGAGGAAGATTTTATACCGTTGCAAATCACGACAAACCCTCTGTACTTCCATGGTTCCACGCTTAATAAGAACGCTGTCATAAGTAACATACAACGCTACAAAATAAAAGATATAATTATGCTATAATGATAATAAGTAAATCAGTGTTATTGTGCAATATATAACTGTATTATACATTGAATGGATTTGTAATTATTGTTTCTAGGCACGAACAACATTCAAATTACTGGACCCAAATATTAGTTAGATGCCTATACTTAAAAAAGTACATAATACATACAATGGTACAAACATATAAGTTAATTGTTTACGAATTTTCACAGCAATAAACGAATAAATACCTACTTAACATTGTATATAAAACAACATTACAATAGGTATCTTCCTCAATTGCGATGAAGTTGCAGAACACTGGTTTTGGCCCTGAAGAGAAATTTCTGCCTCATACCTAGGTAGGTATGAGGCAGGTACAGAAGTACAGAAGGAAGAATCCTTCTCTAGTCATTTTTTCGGTACCTACGAAACACAGAATACCTACTTACTATACTATATTCAAATTTACCCCAAAAATAGGAAAATAAAGAATTGCAAGTGAATACTTTTTTTTAATATACTCGTAATAATACGCTAAGTAAAATCCCATACCTTATACACCAAACATGCAGCGATAACTTGTAGGTTTTATGAGATGTAGTTAAGTGTACATAAAAAGTAAAAATATCATTGTTACAATAATGACTCGCTTCACCGCAAACGGCCAAGCGATAAGCGATTAAATCAAGCACCAATTGACAAGATTAATTAGATAGAAGATCTTTACATTTGTTTTTGTGAGTGCAATATTAACAATGATTTTTTTTTTACATACCTACTAATAATTATGTGTATATTTATGGGTAATACCGCAACCACAACGAAAAACAAGTTCTCTAAATGAAACATGATTTGCCTAATGATTTTTACTACTTGGTAGTAGTAAGGCTTTCAAAAAGTGATAAATAATAAAAGTAGAACTAAACAATACAAAATGTTGCGCAGATATTATAAGTAAAAAAATATTCTTAGAATAAAATTACTTAAACATTATTGTTAAAACGACATAAATAGTCTATATCAACTTTTCTCCTATTCACCAATCGACATGAGTGTGTTTTCGACCTACGCCACCATGTATGCTCTAATCTATGTTCTATGTTCTAATCACTTGTATGAATTAATAAATATTAAAAATGCTTTTATTAATTGCCTCGTTGGTCTAGTACAAAATATATGTGGGACAAGTGGGGCAAATGGAACTGCTAAACGAAAAGTCCTGAGTTTGATCCCTGGGTTCAGTATTATCGGGGTGCTCTAATTTGTAATACCTTATACAACTCTTGTAGTAACTCGTATTCGTGTCCAGAATATGCCAATAGGCTCAAACTGTCTTCAATTGGACATATTCCCCATTCAGTGGATGGAATGTGGGAGTACTACGCTACACTGCCTACGTCTTTGACAAAATATAGGCATAATGTTACATTACATTACTTTTAGTGTATAAAGACGGACAAGTTGGTAACCAGCCGTAATAGTCGCTCATACTATACGAATACATTGAGAGGGTGCGGACATAAAATTAATGTCATGTAACTACATTACACAGTTCTTCATTGTCACATCTAGTTCTGTGGTGTGTTTTATATCACCAGACATTGTCTATAAAGCTCATTGTAGCAATAACATGCGTTCCCTTATCACACTTTCACTACTTTTGTACGAAATTACACCTTAATGTGTTATACATAACCGCTAGACTCGAACATATAAACATTTCCAAAGATATTTATATAGCTTAAGATCATCAGCTTGATTTATTCGATAACAGATGTCGCTACTTGTCCCATGTTACCTGAATCACGCTATCAAAGTTTTATAACCTTTTTACTTATGCCCGACATAGTTAAAATACCCGTGTTAAGTATGCCATGAAGTTCGAATGCTAATATAGTGCAACTCTATTTCATCTTATTGAGGCTGTTCTACGTCTTACAAATATCGAGTCCTTACCTTTCTCTTAAGTTTTATTCTGTTGTACTGGAATGCATTATTGTACATGTATGCACCATTGACTACAAAAAAAAACAAATTTCAGTAAACGTAATTGTATAACAGTATCCTACTAATACGTATGTATTTTTCTTGTTTATATATTTTGCTTTATATGTATTAGGTACCTATTAACTCAATCATTATTACTATTATATATTTTCTTTATTTTCTCCCTCTATTTCTTCTTGCACTTACCTTTTTTATATAGAGTTGATACTATACTTCAAGGGTAGAATGGTGGAAAGTGCCAGTAGGCATTACCTAAGTTCGCCTTTTGTTATGGCTGTAGAATCATGGTGTGCAATAAAGAGTAAATAAAACGATTATAATATATTTAAAAGTGTTCTTAAACATGTGATGTCGATTTTTATGGGGTATTAGAGTGAATATTTCGAACCGTAAAAAAATTTACTTAATACATAGACGACTAGAGTGAATAAAATTTGTTAGGTCGCCACGTGGTTTGTTTCATAGTGTTGAGATAATTTGAATTCAACCTATTTTTTAAAATCAAAGCGGCAACTAACTTGTTCCCACTTCGCGAGCTACATCATAATTACATGATTATATACCTCACTATATTTAAGCTTAGCCCATTTTGTCCATCTTGGTTTTTAATTAAGATTTTAGGTAAGTGTAACAGAGTTTCCATAGTCTTAAAATTGCGAATAGAAAGCTTTTAATTTCACAAAGACTTGTTAAAGCTGTATTTGATAAACTTGAGTGCTAAGAGTGGTGTAGTGTAATGGATACCCATGTAAATAAATATTGTTTTATCTGTACTTGCGTTTGCTGAAACTAAACAAATTGTAACTTGAAACATTCAGCTGTAAAACTTCTGAAACCATGCAACAAATTCAAAATATACAAATTTATATCGCTGAAACCATACAAGAGCTAAGATTGAACAGATATACAATAAATAGTATTGCTTCTTTCATATCATATTCAATCGCAAACGGTTAAAACTCTCGCTCGACGTCACAGTGAGACCGCGGCCTTACATCTGAAATATACCACGATATACATATTTACGACTACATCAAAGTGACTACTCCTTTTTAGGGGATGTTTTCTGTATATTTTATGTCAAGGGCGAGTGATAAAGTAGGCGAGTGTGGTTCACGAACCAGCAATCGTTTCACCCTAAAGTTTTATGCGGGGTACGTATATAAATATGCTATCTGATATATGCCGTGGACAAGAGAAGCAGGAAGTGTATCACGCTTTGTTTGAGGAAGCCTCGACACTTCACGTGTTCCAAACGCCAAGAAACATTTGTAAGATGTGAGTTCTTAGAATTAATTGTAAAAGATTTTATCTCGACGCGACTCCTTCCGCTCCTGCTATTTAAATATTTAAAATACATTCATAAGGGTATCTAATATTTTAAAAAATCACAATTTTATTCCATTGCAGTTCACTATACAATGAAGTAACCGGAACTAACTCAATTGTCGCTTTGCCACACGACGAATGAAAAAATGTACCAGAAAATTAGGACCTATTCAGATTAACAAATTTTCAAGTGCCACTTGAGTTGAAAGTATCTACACAATATTTTTGGAAAACTTCAGAGAGCAATGTTTATGAGGCCGACTAGACAGCGGATCAATTTTCACTATGTCTATACGTACATAAACATTTTTAAGACCCCATTGCATTTGTACTGAAACGGGTCTCCTACCAGAATGATAGGATTAAGGCCATAACCGGCCACGCTGGCCAAGGACTGGTGAGCAGACTGCACACGCCTCAGTGAGGAAACGCCGAACTAATACTTGTAATCATTTTATGTGTATCTCTCCTAATTCGAAATCGAACCCGTGACCCTGGCTCAGCCGTCAGCATTACTAACCAGTGTACTAGACCAGTCAATGTATAAAAAATTTAAACTCACGTGTTCGGCATCATCCGCAGTTATTTCTTATGTTACAACACGGTGGGATAGAGATCCAGTTTCATGAGCGTAGTACTTTAAGCACTTTTATTGTGATATGGCAAGTTTAATAGCCGGGCGTTAAACTATCTCGATGTAATGGCTGGTTACGGTGTGGAAGGAAATTCTGTTTTTCACGACTTTCAAATTTTCAATATTAAAGTTATATGAGTGTTGTCGCAAATCGTTAAACCGTGAGTCCTGGCTGTTAACTTTATGTAACAATCGTTAAAATATGGTCGAAGGTTTTGAAAATGGTTGAAGTTATTCGTCAGACGAGCTTACTATTGGTTCATATCTAAGTGGTAGAAAATGCTACCGACTTCCACAAGAACCTAAGATATACTTCATAAAAGTAAATGTAAGAAATAAGTCATCGAAATTTGTATTTAATGTATATCTTCTGTATGAAAAAGTAAAAACCGTAAAGTATTAAGTACAAAAATTAGCTTTCTCTCTATATATAGTAAAACTATTTATTTTAAAAAATTGTCTTTATCAGATTCACTGATTTTCTTACTTGTATAAGCATATAGGGTATTTCCCGCATGAATGTTACACTGTGGTGTGAGAGACGGTCGTTTTATGACAGGGGTAGTTTTTTAAGCACTCCTTTATTGTGTTGGGCCAGTTTTAATGGCGCCCGAGCTAAACCTGCCGTGAAATTACGTCCATACCATATTGTGAGGTGCACTTAAACTTTTATAAACGTGCATTTAAATGAGATTTAAAATAAAGTTTATCGAAGCACCAGCCAATAGCGCCAAGTATAAAACTATGTTATAGATGTGGCACAAGAAATACGTTAAATTAGTTTCTTATCAACACAGTTAAATTTTTTATATATTCATTTTAGCATTCATTCATTCATCCATTCGTTCGTTTCGCCATTTACTATTTCGAAATTGTTCGAAATGGAGGAAGAATTTTGTTATTATTGGGCTCCTACCTGCTGAAGACAAAAGGGTCCACTCCGACTGCATGTTTAACTATACATTTAATAGCAGTATTAGTCGCATGTCTAGGTGTTTGTCGCATGGCTTTAAATCTCAAAGTTACCGAATAGATTTGAATGTTGTTACAGTTTTTGGCCTATTTTGGGGTTCTTCATGAAAGACGCCAAGAGCTCTGCTTCGAAGCCGGCAAGGTATTAGGAACCGCTCTGGTGTTGTACATGTCCGTAGGCGACGGTGACCGTCGACCATCAGATGGCAGGTCCACCTGTTTGCTTGAGCTCAATTTATATGAAACAAGTCATAACGGAAAAAACAACGTAATATAAGCGATTTGTATAATCGCCAGAACTAACTGATCAACGTTGCTTAACATTACACGTTATCGATTTGCAACTGCACTAAAACCACGAGTGCTGTTAACTTTGGTCGTAATTTTTTAATAAAACTTTACAGTACATTATAAATTCCCCGCTTCTAATAAGATCAGAAATGTTTAAACGCGATCGAACTGAAGAAAAGATGTTAAAAATAAGTTCCTACTGCAATATCCGTAAGGCACAAATTGCGTTACAGATCATCGGAAACTTAAAAGCTATCGTGAAGAGCTTGCTTTATTCTAAAAGCTGGTAGGACTTTTTCTGAGAACTCCAAAGTTATATAAAAACGTGTAAAAATGTCTTTTTTATGTATCAAAGATAAAACTGCAGAGTGACTATCAAACGACCTGATGGTAAGTGGTCACAGAGCCCATACACAACAACATCATTAATGAATAACATTGCTGTTCTCTTTGAAAACTGAAACACGTATTTCTATCATCAAAGTATGAATGAACATTGACTGCCTTGTTGGTCGATTGGTTGCAAGCGCGACTGCGGATCGCAAGGTCCTGGGTTCAAATTCCGGGGTCCGGTGCTATTAGATTTTTAGAATAAAATACTTCTACCATCTTCTCATGTAATTGGGCATGTTGCTTGCGAGGTTGTATCTCAAATGCTGTAGTACATCGTAAACTGCTTTTTAACTCGACACTGCTACGCATGACAAACATGCACTCTACGCATGACAAAATGATCTAACAACTAACCTCACATGTGTTTTTTCCATCGCGAAGACTTGCCGCGACGTCGTTGCTGTCGGAGGGAGTTCTTGAAGAAGGACCTCGGACAGGTCCGAAACAAGTCGGTCTATCCCGAAAAAACATACACGATTTAACCCGGTATGTAACTTAATCATGTATGTATGTATATATGTAGATACTCAAAAAACATGTAATAGTAGAATAATTTTTATTGTTTAATTTCATCTTTGTTTAGGCTCCGTTTTATGTGTCCATACCTCAAAGAGTGCCAACAAAATCGTAATACTAAGGATCCTCTATCTGATCGTCTGTCGTAGCGCTATACCTCCTGTAATACGAAGTGTAATAAGAAGATACTTGAAATTGTTACAGTGTGTACTATAATGACCACTGTAACAATGACTTTGGCGTTTTTATGGCATTTTCTGGCAATATTTCCTACCTTCGAATATTGGACCTTCTTCTGCAAAAGGCATACACTTGTTTTTTCAGAAAATATGTACCATATAATTGCCAGAACAAAAATTTTATGAAAGTAGAACAAAATTAAAATGGAATATTTGGAATTTTGCGTGTACAAGTCCAACACTCAGTTGGTCGACCTATCTTTGAGTTTTTGAAATATTTATTATTTGTTATTTCCTTCCTTTGTTTTTAATTGAAAGTAAGATCAGTGAACTAAGTTTTGTTGTTCCATTCTTCTTCATTGTTACTATTCACTCTCTTCTTATTCTTATCATCTTTCACGTATATTAACCATGTGCATCATCTCATATCATAGAATCATTAATATCCATCTTCATCAGATTTTTATGATAAAATTAAAAATGTTCCTTATAAAATACCCAAAGCTTGTTAAATTATTCCCTTGCTTAATCTCTTTCATACTTCTCTTTAAAAATTCTTCTCTATTCATAACTTTTTGTTTCTTCATAAGTATGATTTGCAAGTAAATGATTGTAATATCTAAACCAAAAAGTATAAATAAAAGTTGCAGACATGCAATTGTTAAGTTTCAGGGCCTGAATTGTTATCCCCTTGTGTTAACATTAATATTTCTTCTTTATTTGAACGGACAACATAATTAAAGACACAGACATTTTTTATAAATATCGTTAGCAAGCAATCTCTTCTCAATAGCTTTTGGCAAGAGATGAAACAATAGAAAAAAGATGCTTTGGAGAACAATGTCCACAAGTGGAATAGTAATGTAGTAAATTTAATAAACGAAATTATTGTATAATGACTTTCTATATTCATAACTATATGTTGGTACTACATGGTGATGGTAAAATTGAGCCATATGACGCTGCTCCCTTTTTATAAGTAAGGCTATAAGACAAAAGTGTTCTTATTGTTATTTTATTAATTAAAAATTTTAAAAACCTCTGAATCCTGATTCCTGTACTGTCTATTTTTATACACCAACATTACATTAAGCCCCCGAAGGGGAAGCTGACTTAGAATTCTAAAGAATACTTTTATATAATTCGTTACATTTTTATGTTACAAATCAGTTGTGTTGTGTTCCCCGAAGTTATATAATTAAGTGGGTTATAGCTCTAAGGCTTCCACTGTTACGGTCAAGAGCGTTCCTTTCAAAGTAATGAATTCCGTAGATATGAAAAAGAAATTACACTTTTTTTTATTTATTAGTATCCGTTCCTTCTCTGTAGAGTTCTATATCATCTTTTTAAATGTCAATGAGATGGGTAGAATTCGATAAGATTATTAACAATCATTTTAAAACTATGTTACAATTATATATTTCACGAACAACTGGCGTTTAGAGGACTATAAATCAATACATGAGTATTACTAAATAGATCTGTTGTCATAAGAATGATTAGTTAATATATTGTTAGCTGATGCTCCTAATGGAGTGGGTCCGCGACTAATCCTTACAAAAATACAACGGAGCCCTAAAGCGGCACAGAAGTTAGTTACCGGTACCCTGAAGCGAGGACCGCTTCCGGTTCCTGAATTTTTCCTTGTTCCAACTTACTCGGGAAATATGTACTTGTGTAAGATGTTTCGGTTTTACGAGAACGCTTGAAGAAATATATTTTTTTCCCGTAATATTCGGGGGCATCCATCAATTTGCGTGTATTAAACTTTTACGAAAATGTTTCACTGTGTGATAAACAAAAACGAGAGCATAAGGCGTGTTTACACTCGTTCTTAAATTTGCTTAAATATAAAGCTGCCATAATGTCCCAAATTAAGTTTATATGTTACACGTGACAATAGTAATTGTACATTTATACATAACAACTTCACGCCTGTATTTACCCGAAAGGGTCGGCATGTTTCATCTGCACACACATTGTACATTTACGAGTATATTAAATCAAATCTAACAGATTACGGCAGCCCCTGTTTATTTATACCCGTAAAAACCCCGGTAAATGAAATCGTAGATAGGTTTTAACGTGTTCAGGCTCAGGGGATTAGTATTTGTATAACTTACAAATGTGTGTGTTTTCTGTCAGTGTTTACACCGTTTCTTCTTCGTGTACGGGTTACACATTTCTAAACAGGTAAACACTTTCATTCTCATCACCTACAAAAAGTTATCACCTATGTACATTACCTACAATTCATATTCCTAAGTCCGTCCCTTGTCTTAAACACTTTCTCGATGTATAAAGTGACTCTTTCCCTATCCTACTACCTTTTCACCCGATCGAACCAACTACAGCTCTTTTCCCCGGATCTTATAGACATTGGTGGGTCCTTCTAAGCTGTGGTTTTAACATACATCATACATCATATACTGTTTACGCTCAGAATGTTGCCGGTCAGCCATGTTATACCTGACCATACTGGCTTTTGCAGCTCACTTAAGGGTTATTAGCGAAATTGAGCTAACAGCTTAAATGTAACAGCAAAGCTAATTGAAAAGCTATTCAGTTAATTATTTCAAAATGAAACTTCCACCCCAGTATCCCAGCAGTTTTGATGGAAACAAATGGAGTCTCCGCGGCGCCGTTCTGAGGAACTCATTAGGAATGGAACAGGATTCAATTAAAAGCAACGCCAAATGCAACCGCTATCAATCTGTCTAGCGGATGGTCTGTACGCACTGTGGGCACGTGATTTTCTCATTTAGAAACTACTTAAACAAATGCTAATACATTGTGGTTGCCAAATCGTGTCATAATTTGACACACTATTAATTTATATGCTACGTATGACGCTACATGAGAAGTTGTAAAAAGTTCATATTAAGAGAAATTAAGATTTGCGATTAACATTGCTAACAGCTTGTTGACTCAATCGAAAAGGCAAGGTTCTGTTTAAGGA